>VXCM01005014.1:0-37860 GCA_014773175.1 Lucifuga dentata
CACATCAGCAGGGAGTTGGAACACAACAGGAGTGCTGCACTAATACAGACTGATGCTTTCATTACTAATCACTTCTGTAGCCAGAGTGGCTACATAATGTGCTGCTGTTGAGAAATTCTTCTTGAAAACTAATTAGTTACATTTATTTTATATATTGTTGTCATTTCCCATGCAATAAATTGTAAAAGAGTGTACTGACTTTTTTTTTGTTTTAATCCGTGGGTGGCCTCAAACTTATGGCTTGTAGTGTACGTAATCTATTAGATCAGCAAATTAATATTTATACTGCATTACTGTCATCATCTGCAACCACAATTATCATTAATCAATCATTGTTTTGTATTTGTGCCTGCATAAATACGTTTTGGGTTTTAAGCAAACAAATAAGTAATCACTTCTTTGTACAAATGCCAACAACTAAACAGTATTTACCCTCTAATAAATAATTTGGCTGCATGGATCAGATTTGACATTTATCAAGAGCAAAAATATTAAACTGGAGGTTTACGATTCCAAAAATTATAAACACGCAACTTTGGGATATTTCATCTTTACCATAAGGAGCTTGATCTCCACATAAAGGGATTATTGCCTCCTCTTCTGGTTGTTGGCTAAAATGTAACCTTCTAAATGTAACCTTCCAAACTACAGGAAAGACTGCAGGGTTTAAAATGAAGTCAGATGAGCTGGACCACTCTAATGTTTGCCTGAGCTATAAAACAGATTTTTTTTTTTTTTTTTTTTTTTTTGGTTTCAAGTATGAGTGTGTGGCTAAACAAAAGATAAATGGTTGTTATGATTGCCGGCTGAATTTACCTCACCTTAAATTCTATCAAAATAAACCACCAGCCTGTCAGCGGACTGAAATCTCATACCAGTTAGGTTCAAGCCTTTGAAAATATACCAAATCACTGTGCTTTGCCTTGAAAAAAAACATACAAAAGAGACACAACAATGAAACTGTGTGAAATAAAGCACCACAAGCCCTTGCCCACATTGTTAATATTTAATGACTCAATCTCTGAAACCATTGCAGCAATAATCCAAAGGGTATGAACCCTTGAGCAGAAAAGGCCATGTTCAATATCCAATGGAAAATGTAGGTTTTATGTTAGCTTAACAGGGCCTGCCCTACACTTTTTTTGCTCAGAAAACATTAATCCAAGCAATATTCCACACCACTGGCCTCTGTGTAATCTGTCCCCGAAAGCAATAGTAGCCTATGATCTCCTAGTTCAGTTGATAAATGGATAAAACAATTTTTGGAAGACATATTGTATAAATTCTATAACTTTTAATACGATTTTTGCAAATGAAATCCAGGTGTTGTGAAGTGGAACATACACGGTTTGGGTTTTAGCTCCTGTTACAGCCCTTAAGTAGACCTACTTATGAAAAAAGGTTAAAGTAATCCAGGAACATTTTGATGCAGCATCAAAATGCGCATCAAATAAGGCTGCTATTATCGTATCACATATATAGTTAATACTAGTTTATGGATGGAGTCTGCGCTGATACATTGTCCACAGGAAGTAAAATACAGTAATTGATCATTACTGAAAGGTTAAGAGGTGCGTTGGTTCAGGGTGGGACTGACTTGAGTTTTAAACAATGTACAAATCTGGAATAATTCACTATATTCATTCTATAGATAAAACATGAATTCAGCAAGCCTCCAAATTTCATTATTATCGGTCTTCAGTCTGAGCAGGGAGTCCACTGAGAATGGCTAAAAAAGACTACTCAAGACTTTTTTGAGTTTGGCTCATTAGGCACTTGACCCAAAATCTGAAAACAGGGATTGGCACCAGCAAAGGTTGAAAAGTTCATAAATTTTATAACACGGACCTGATTTGCTGGTTGGTGCCCATAAAAATTGTATATTTGGACGGCTCAAACATAATTCAACTGTCGCTTCTACTACTAGTTAAATCAAGAACTTTTACTGTCTTGGTCAAAAGAATGGACGGTTTTTAGCTGTACTTTTTCTTCTATAAGCAGCTATGGTATAAGACTGATAATGCACTTCAAGGATGTCCAAATATAGCAAATAATGAACTCTGCAGAGTTCTCTGCCTAAGTTTTTTCCATCATTTTCTTAAATCAAGACACCTCATTGTGCATGCTTTTGCTTATTAAACACACATCTAAACCTGAAAAGGTGGAAGATCTCTATCATTAGACTTTGAGCAACAGTTAAGTCTTTGCACTCTTGATTTGTAATGGACTTCAAGAACACTGAAGAATGACAGTTTAAATCTTCTGGCCACAAAATCAAAGCAACAACATGATTAGAATATTTAAAGGACCTTTTTAATACCTTAAGTAATGCTGGTCAACTGCAGTGTCTCACCGTATCAATACGAGCCGACTGTCTAACTCTCAGAGATAAGTTTGGTACCAATCCTCCCATCAGATATCAGATAAGGTGACAAATAGGCCAAAACTACCATGAAAGAAATTGGTGTCATCCTTCAAGAGCTGCTCTGAGTGTCACTGACCGCTTAAAGAGGGTTATTACAAAGCCAAGGAGCAAAAGTAAACATAATAAATAAAGAGATTAAGACCCAGTCCTTCAGTTCTTTGCATCTTTATCTGCCAGCTCTCCCCCCACACTGGATCAAAATTCAGATTTGTCAGAGTCCCTGGCAATTGTAGATTCAAACTCTAACTACTGTAAAGCATCAAAAGTTGCCGCATGTTCCCAAGAGTTGTACCGATGATATCTCTACATCCTCACAGCCCGTTCTCTGTCTATACTTAATAGGAATTTAAGCTGTCTTCGTGATTGGCTAATAGGTGTTTTTACACGACATAAATTGACAAAATCGCTGTTTTGGTATTAAGTGTAAACCGAAAACGTCTTCTGGAGTCCAGCACAGGAGCAGGAGAATTGTCCGGCTAGCTTTTTCCCTTTTGTGATGTACTTCTGCATGTCCCAGTTCTAGCTTATCTCTTCTGCTTATATCAGTGTTGCTCCTAAAAAGTAAAAAAAAAAAAAAAAAAAAAAAAAAAAAAAAAAAAAAAAGTATTATTTCTCAGCACAGAATTGCATTTATAAATATCACCATATTATTATTATTACAATTAAAAATACCAACATCTTGAGTGCTGTCTGACTCCTGATGATGAATTCCGTTGGCTGAATTTGCACCGTGCACCTGAAAAACATCCCAATCATCAGTATAGTCCTGTACTTGGCATTAGGTCTTGGAAAATATCGCATTTAATAGCAATTTTTCTTCACAACATTTGGGGAATGCATCTCATATACTGATAGATCTAGCAGTGGAATTGCCTAATGAGGTAATTCCTCATGAGTTCCTCGTCAAACTCGTCATCCAGATTGATTTTCACACGCATACTTGAAACTGCAAATGTAAGCTTTCTTTTGCATTTTACCGGGCTTTTGTCTGGATGCCTGCGCATCGCTTGCACCAGCTGGTCGACTTGTTGGTTGTGTTCCATGGCGTTCCTCAGGGCGTCCTCGGTGCTGAGCAGCCGCTGGCGCAGTCGGTTCACCTCCGAGTCCAGGACTGAGGGGTCCAGCATTGAGTACCGCCGGTGGTCTGGTGAAGACCGCTCCTTACCCTGAAACACACACACACACACACACACACACACACACACACACACACACACACACACACACACACAAGAGCAGGAAGACAATAACTACAGTGATTTCCTTCTTGTCACATGTGAATCGTGTCAAAATGATGATTGTATATTTTTCACAAATAAGCAGCGCACTTTCACGCTTAAATGTACTGCTTTTTTTTTTTGCTTTTTTTTTAAAATACCACCAGGATAATTTGAGCTGGATCACATGAGACATATAGATAATCCAAGAACACACAAATACCTTTACAATTTTTATAATGCATGAATTAACAGAGACTGGTGTGTGTGTGTGTGTATATATATATATAATGAAAACATTGGTACCCTTATATTAACTTTGAAAAAGTCATGTCTCTGGTTTATCGACACCATACATATATCATAATAACCTTGATAAGTTTTTTTTTTCTTCACCTAAATGAATGTCAGATCAGGTATTGGGAGATATCTATTATCTACTGTCCAAAAAAAAAAAAAAANTAAGATGTATCTGATGTTGGCAATTTTTTTTTTTTTACTTTTTTTTTCTGCCAGTAAACATAAAAGTCAATGATTCTTTTTTAAGAAGAGAATAAATCTTCCTCAAATTGACTGGATTGCCTGCTTTAAGTGAGCCTAAACCAACAAGGGACCGTTGGAATATTGTGGAAAAAGCACCGGCAGAAGCTTTGGTTTGTAATTAACAACTTCCTCGCATACCAGCGAGTCAGGAGATTTCATTTCCTGTACAACTGAGTGGCCACAGAGACTCAGTCAGTGTATGGACAACATGTCAACATGCTTGTCAGATAGACAAAAAAAAAAAAGATAGCATAATTTCTGACAGTCACGTGCTGTCAATAGGAGGTAAGATTTGCGTTTGTCCTTGCTTGTCTGCTGACGTGATTTCCTGAGAAAAGTTCTCCCACAGCAGACATCTGGGGAAACCATGTGTACATTGCACTTGCTTAACGACTTGCAAAGAAGGTCTTACAAACTCCATTTCAATCAAAGGAGCCACATCCAGGCTAAAGCCTGCCCCCCCCCAGGAGAAAAAGAAAGAAGGGAAGTTCAAGAAATTGAAATAAATAAGCGGATCTTTTCCTCTCACCAGCAGCAGCAGTTTTTCTCGCAGTGTCTTGATGTCGTCCTGGAGTTTCTGCTCTTTGACCTTCCACTCAGCCTTGTGCACCTCTCGATTCAGGTCTTTCTCTAGGTCCCGTGAGTGACGATGCGATTCCAGGAGCAACACCCTCAGCTCATTCAGACTCCTAGCACAAGAAAAACAATATAGTGTTTCAATATAATTTAAAACTAAAAAAAAAAAAAAAAAAAAAGAAATCATAAACAATTAATCCCCTATAAGCTGGGTTGTATTTGTGATGATAAAGGAATGATAAAGGAGCAAAGCAACTTTTTCTGGAGAGGGCATTGCACAGGCACCTTGAGGAAATATTAATAAAGACTTGCCAATCCATTATGTGATTGATTTGTTGGTCTATCTGACCGGTGGTGTTTGTGGCAGCGGCGATCTCATTCTCTCTGGATGTCAGAGACTGGCTGGTGCAATCTGTTCTTGTGATTAAACTGTCTGCAGTTTGGCATCAACTTTGATTTGGCTCCTTACATCACATCAGTGGCCAACATTTTTCTGCAACTGCAGTACTGCATGTTAACCAAAGGTGTTACCTCCTCCCATGCTGATCTAACACCTGGCTGAAGCTTTTTTAAGGGATCATACTGGTGACTGAGCATGTTTGAGCCCAACATATGCAACCTGCATACATGTTACATTACTGACCACCAATTTCCAAAATAAAAAACCGTATTTTATTTTTTCCTGTTATTTTTTCAGATCCCCTAATCTTTCAAATTCAAATATTCAGGTGATTCACACATGTTAAAATTCAACGTTTTGCCTTCTAACACCTATGCATGATTGTAGAAAGGTTGCTTATTTTAATTTCTCAGTTAAAGCCGTCTTCTCCTGGGACTATATTCCCTGGCATAGACACACATTGTCTTCTATGCGCTCCATGTTGGATCAGTTAAAGTTACTTCGAAAAAATGAACAGATATGTTGTTTGCTGTGATGGATTATGTATCTCAAGTGTGTTTTAAAAGTCTCTACAAGTTGATTTTTATCATGTACTGGAATGAACTAAAGGCCAAAGGCAGTCTGGAAGGTAGGGGAAAAAAAGCTAAAATTTACAGCTAAAGTAGTATGTTTTGGGAAATGATAGTTAGTAACATATATGTGGATTGTATATGGGTATATTAGGCTCCTTTAGGGGTTTATCCTGCCATTGTTGCCACTATTTTCGAATTTAAAAAATATCTGCAGTTGATTTATGAAAATTGAACATTTCTTTGTGTATTGTTTTGGTGACATAGTGTTTCTTCTTTGAACGATGATGATGATATGCTAAAATTACTTTTCCCTGTATTATCTTGTCAATCTTCTTAGAGGAGAAAAATATCTAAAAATGGCCATAACAAAAAGCACGTCACAGTTAAAATGACCACCAGACCATACCAGAGCAGCAGTAACACAATGGAACCTAAAAGTACAACCATCCAATAACCCTAACTCAACAAGACACACCCATTGAAAATTTCAGCGGCTGGTATATGCTTTTATTGCATCTAAAATTATTGGTGCATTGCAAAATATCGTGCTGCAACAACAGGCACTTATTTTCAGTGGTTTGTAGCATTTACTAACATCATAACCATCAATAATATATGAACCGCACATCATATAAAACGGACATCAGCTAAAAGTACCAATAATGTAACACAGCTAGGCCAATCAGTACAGCTACTGCAGCACTATGAAAAAAAAAAAAAAAAAAAAACATCTGGATTTTGTGCGTTCAATTAAAGCCCCATAACTCTAACGGCACCGTGACGACTTTGTCTTGCTTTTTTTATACATGTGGGAAAACGATGACCTCAATTAACAGAGTTGACCTGAAGCACTGGGGACCTTTTGTTGTTTTTGTTTTGTTTTGTTTTGTTTTTTGCAGGAGCCAGGTTTGGCAGCTTGAGGTTTAAGCAACAAAAACAGACTTTGGATGTTGGTACGAAGTTTGAAATCTATGAGAGGTGAGGAAGGCCGGCACGATCCATCCTTCTCAGCAGATCTCAGGTCAGGTCAGATCTCAGATGAGGTGCTTTAGAATACCGGAAGTCAAGAGAAGACCCGTGACTAGACGCTCACCCGTTCACGCTACCGGCTGCTTGTCTTACCGAATTCTCTCATTCTGCTTGTTCTTGTAATATGAACTTTGACATGTTTATTTCTTCAATTAATTTATCTCTATCCCTTTGCTTGTTTCAACAACGTGCTAGGGATATTTATTTGGGATATTTATTTTTAAATTTGTGCACTTTATCAATGAGATGTTGGGCGCTTTTCTTTCTGATTAGAAGGAAATCACCTTTATATAATATTACTGTTTGAGTAGAACTCATGTTTAATTTGCCATTTTAGACACTGAATGGTGTGCTTGATGTACTAATGATATTCTTAATTTACTACCACTGCTGTATGATGTATGTATGTAGAAATTTTATTATTATTTTTTTTAAATTTAATTTAATTTTACTTTACTTTGTTTTTATTTGTTTTTATCAAGACTATTTTTACCTTAATAGTGAGATAGGGTGGGGAGTATTGACAGATTACAATGCTGTGTATTGCTCATTTCCTTTTTCTCTTTTGTCATGTTACGTGAACTATGTAAAAATTCAATAAACATGTTTATTGAAAAAATGAAAATAACTAAATAAATTGCTTCACATTGTCCTTTTGTAATGTGTTTTACTGCATGTTTTACTGCCTTGTACGCAGACTACATTTCTCTTACAGGAGTAGTTTTGAATTTAAAGTTTATTGAGTCAGGATATGCTGCTCCCTGCATTTTCATTACAGCAGCGAAATTGACTTGGACCCTGTTTGCACATGAATGAAACAAAACGGTCAGACTCCTACAACTGAAAGGAATTAAAGAACAAAAGGACAAAAATTCCCTCAGTCGTACCGCTGCGCTTTCTTATTTACTGCACGACTGGCTGCATAACAAATTAGAACATCTTGCAGTGACTCGTGTTTGTACCGCAGCTCCCAGTGCAGGTTTGTAACAAATACAGCTGGTTGGTTTTACATCCATAAGATATTATAAAACAGATGAATTATGATTCGAAGAATATTTTTCAAGCTGACAACAGCCTGAAGCAATGCAGCATCTGTGGGTTTGAAACATATTCCAGATATCTGCCAATATACAAATCAATATAACACCATGCATTATTTTGCGCGTGCAGTGAGCTCATTTTTCCTCCTGACAGCATCAATATAACCTTATGTCCACATCCCATTACCTCTCTTTCTTCAGCAGATCCTGACTGATGCTGACCAGCTGCCCAGATGCATCATGGGACTTCTTGGTTATGGACTCCAGCTCTGCCTCCACACGCATCTTCTCCTTGGCCAGGGCTTCTGCTTTCTTTTCTCCCAAGCGAACTTTACTCTCCAGAGCTGGCGTGAGGAAAAGGAAGCAACACTTAACGCCGTGAGTTTTATTTTGAAAACTTTCTGGAATTTGTACATTATTACAGAGAGGCTAGTTTTAAATTCTCATAGTTTGAGCTCTATTAAAGTTTGATTAGCTTTTCTAAGGGAGGTCTGGTCATTTAAATGATTACAAACAGCATCTGTAATATAAAGACAAAGATAATATGAATTATCACGAATCATCTGTTCCATAATACATATGAGGTTGGCAGATTATCCAACCAGCATCATTAATAATTTATAGAGCCACAAGCAGCTATTCGAGGGAAATCGCAGAGATCCTTTAGCCTGTGCATATTGGCTTCAGGAATTATACATGCGCATAGAAAAATTACATTTAAGGATCTCCACTAATTATTCTAATCTAGTCAGTGCTGCGCTCTGCTCTGTAGCTCTGCCTCACACCTAATCTCTTCAACAAGTTTTCTAATCTGTGTAATGTTCTCTGATAAAATATTTGCTAGGTGAATTGCAATAGAGACAATTTGTCATTAATTGTATTCTCCTTGCTGTTAATTCAAATGCCGGTTTGAGCAGTTTAAATCATTTTAAAATAATTTTTCAGCTTCTGAAATTTAAAGGGGACATATACAGATTCCTAGGTTCTTTTTTTCATTTAAGGTGTCTATTTAGAAACATTATCAATGCATTAACAATGCATTAATGTGCAAAACCACATCAATCCGCTTATACTCACCCGTTCTGCAACACTACTGTGAGCACTGAGTGAAAACAAGCCATTTTAGGTACTGTCTATTTAAGGTTCCCCTCCCAAAAAGTGTGCTCTGCTCTGACTGGCCAGCTGTGACATGCTGGCCAAACACACACCAGGTGTGGGCAGGTAAAATCAAATGCGTGACATGTTGATCAAAATACTAATCAGGGACTAATCAGATATCAGGTTTTGCAAACTTGACATTTCCAACATGCTCCCTACTATATTACACTATAAAAATAAGGAAAAACAGCTAAAACCATAATATGTCCCATTTACGACTGAACTTACAAGGACGTTCAAAGACAATCCACTACACATGAACTCTGCATGACCAGTGGGATGTAAATTAAACCTGCGGTGCTACATTCAGAACACATACGCTGCACAAAGAGAAGGTCAATACCCAACTATGTACAAAGTAGTTTATATATAGAAAAGGATGCCACATTTTTACCAAATGAAAAAGCTAATTCAGGGTCGAAGTTCAAGTTTTAAAGGACCATACCAGCCATTTTACATGTTTGAGCCTAATATGTTAAATTTTCATACGTGTTGTTACTGACAATCATTTCACAAAGGATAAAACCGTATTTCAGCTTTCCTGATATTTTGCAAAATCTCTTAAACTTTCAAAATCAAATATTCAAGCGATACATCCACCTTAAAAATCCATGTTTCTCCTGCTAATAGTTACACAGCCTTATGAAGTCACGGTCCTTTAAATTGTTTGATAAACGCAGGTCTTCTTTTGGGACTATATTCCCTGGTGGAGACATACATTCACTCCGTGCTTTTTATTGCACTTAAACGCTAAAATTCTGTAACTTCTAAAAAAACACTTGAATGCACGTCTTGTTTGCGATGGTGGATTATCTATCCTAAGAAAATTTCAAGTATCAACAAGTTGATTTTAATAGCGTACCAGAATGATCAGAAACCAATGGTGGTCTGGAAGGTAGGAAAAACATTTTTAATTCATCGTTCCAGTAGTATGCTTTGGAAAATGATTGTTGGTTACATTACGTGTATTAAAATTAAATATATAAGGGTCAAACATGCAAAATGGCTGGTATGGTCCTTTAAGGCAGGCACATTTGACACTCATTAACTAATTCTTCAGTTGGGATGAATTTCAGCCTGATTGGCTGTTGTTTGACATGCAGTTTGTTATTTCCCAAAAGATCTATCATTGAGCAATCGGGCTAATTTCTGACATGACAATAATGTTGATATCTTGAAGTCCCAATCAGATTCCTGGAAATGAACAAAGCTACCTATACAATATGTCTCTGCATGCGCCCAGACCTCTGTGAATGTGGCCATATGGTTTTGAACAAAATACAGTAACTGTCAATGATTAACTGACAAAACTGTGCAGAGAAGAGTTCAACATTTGCAACCACTTTGTGGCTCGTCAATCCAACCGCACAGTGTGTGGGTGATTCAAACATACATTGCAAGATTATTTAAACTGTAAAGTGTCTACCTGGCATTAAAAGACCATACCGGACGATCGTGCATGTTTGAGCCCAATATATACAACCCGCATATATGTCATATATGTTACATTACTGACAACCAATTTCCAAAATATAAAAACCGTATTTTAGTTTTTCTATTATTTTCTCAAATCCCCTGATCTTTCAAAATCGAATGCTCAAATAACCAAAAATTACTGAACTAAAAATTCGGCATTTTGCCTTCTAACACATAAATGATTGCAGAAGTAATGGTTGTTTTAATTTCTCTGTAAAAGATGTTTTCTTATGTATTATAATTCCAGGTGGAGACATAGATTGTCTTCCGTGCAGCTTCGTCTTGGATCAGTTAAATAAAGTTACTTCAACAAAAAAACCTAATAGATATTATGTTCACTGTGATGGATTATGTATCTCAAGCATGTTTCAAGTCTCTACAAGTTGATTTTTATAGCGTACTGGANCTGTGATGGATTATGTATCTCAAGCATGTTTCAAGTCTCTACAAGTTGATTTTTATAGCGTACTGGAATGAGCTGAAGCCAATGGAAGTCTGGTAGATAAAAAAAAAAGTAAAATTTACCACTAATGTATATATTTTGCCAGTTACATAACGTGTATGTGCACTGTATATATTGGCTCAAATATGCACAATCGCCGGTATGTCCCTTTAATGAAGAAAATACTAGTGTCTGCTTAACTGACGATAATTATCCTGAAGGCCAGTCAAAATTTCACCTGTTATGTAGCACTACTGTCGTTGTGGAAACATAATCCCAGAAAACTATCTTTTCAGGATTTCTTACCACGCACATACAAAAGGTTAAAAACAAAAAAAAAAAAANAAAAAAAAAAAAAGCATCTATCCACTGATTTGGTAAAGGTCACCAACTGCACTCAGACAAGCTCTTGAAAATGGCATTTACCACTGATTTGTGATTTGAGGGCTTCAACCTGTGAAGCGAGAGTAGAGACCTCTTTTTCCCTTTTCAGCAATTTCTCCATCGTTTCTGAAAAAAAAAAGCAAAACACACAGCGGACATGTTTAAACCTGCATTTTATAAATGCAGAGTTTAAGAAAATAAAATGCAAACATATTAACTGCAGACTCAAACACAGGTAGGATTCATAAAGCTTTGCACAAGACTTAACATGTTGATAATAATGTTGAAATATCGTCACGCAACCATGTTCCTTTATTCATAAATGCTTGTTACCGCCATCTTTCAGCATTTGCCTTGAAAGAGGCGTTACTACAGTACTACAGTATTTCCTTATTTACATGTCAGGGAAATGATTCCTAAAAAACATCACTCAGCTGATCAAATAGTGAGTTTTGTGCCAATCTCACATATTCTTGTGGCACTGAGCCTCTTCATCAAGCCTCGTATGCTTCTGTGTCTCTCTCTTTCGTACACATTCACTCTCACATACACACTAGAGTAATATGTGGATTTATCTGTTATCTCAGTGCAAAACCTGGAGCTCTAAAGCAGAAGTTATGTTTCCTTTGCTGGTTTAACATGTCAATGTCACTTTAAAACCAGATGAGTCAGGATAAATCGTGGCTGATAAATATGAAGCAGCTCATTAACACGCTGATCTTCATTGGCTTTTACCTGTGACATACCTACAACAACTCTATCTTAATGTGACACGGTGCTCTGATTAACACAAAAGAAGCTTTATGAATGAGCTCCAATTATCATGCCGCTTACTTAGTGTAAGTGTAACTATCGTGATGTTTTATGAATCCCACTCTTATTACCTCTGCTTAGGTGGCTAGGTTTACTGAACATTTTATGCTGAAATGTCCATATATTTGATGGAGAGATCTTCCTTGGGCCAAGGGGCCGGTGATTTTTTGGGGTAATCTGGATCTGAGATTTATGCCAGACAGTTGGGTCAGTATATATTTATTAAGTGGAGAAAAAGGAATGATTTGTTTCGGTGTGACAGCAAATTGGAGAACCGCTCAGTGATGGTAAATGTTAACACTCTGAATGCAATTTGTTTCATTTCTAATTTATTTATAATCTGAACTCCCTTAATTATCTTATTTCCCTTAAGTGGCTTGCAGTTAACAAATGGGAGTGTACAGATTGAAGAAGTTCCCCTTATTCCTCAAATGCACAAACAGATGTAATAAGGAGCGTTCAATTAAAAGCTAATGGAAAATCAATGCTGGAATAAGATAAGACTTCAAAATTAATAGCATCAATTAACTTTTTTTTTTTTTTTTTTTTTTTTTTTTTTTACACAAGAGAGAGAGGCTATTTTTTTTTTATTGTCCTGATGGCTACTAGAGAGAACAATCATTTATAGGAATGTCGGAAGTTATTTCTCTAGCCTTGTACTATATTATGAACATATTAAGAAAAGCAACTGCAGTGCATGCATGTACTATTATGTCATTAATATTAAAATAAAAAAAAAACTTTGATACCTTCAATATTCTGTTTTAGCTTCATCTTTTCATCTGAAATTTCATTGTCCTCTATTACCTAAAAAACAAGAAAGTGTTAAGACTGCTGTTGAAATGAAATTTCGAGGAAAGAAAGAATATCAATATGCTTGTGCATTGATATGCAATTTAAAAACGGATATATTATTAGCAACTCACATTTGCATCGTGGGATGTGTAGCGGTCTGCCTGGATGGCCTGGAGCTGGTTAGCCGTCACCCTCAGCTTCTCCTCCAGTTTCTGGATCTCCTCCCGGCTCTCTGCCTGGGCCTTCTGCAGGGCCTTGTAATCCGTCATCTTCTTCTCTGACAGCTCCAGTCTCTCTCTCAGCTCCTCTGTGCTCTTGTCCCGCTCCATCTGCAGCTTCTCCAGCTCGGCCAGCCTCTGCTCTGCTTTCTGGAGCTTCTCAGTCGCCACCTCCTCCAATACCTGCTTGCTTCTTTTGGATTCGGGCTCGGCCCTCCATGTGTGGCTCCCGTCGGCCAGCTGGTNCCTGCTTGCTTCTTTTGGATTCGGGCTCGGCCCTCCATGTGTGGCTCCCGTCGGCCAGCTGGTCTTTGGCGTCCTGGAGGCGAGAGCTGAGGTCCTCGCGTTCCTTGACCAGAATGGCTTCCTCGATCTTGTGTTTGGCCTTGAGATTCTCCACCTCCAGCTGGTGCTCCAACTTCAGGCTCTCCAGAGCGGCTCTCAGCTCCTGGGCATCCTGCTCTGGGCCTGAAGGATCAGCTTGGTCTCGACTCAGTGAGGCTTTCAGTTCCTCCAGGGAACGCTGGTGGTCATTCACTAAAGAGTCAAATTTAGCCTGCCATGAAAAGACAAGAAATAGTTGTACTTGAGAAGCGACAAACCAAAATTGATTAAGATGCAACATTTTGATTGAATTCTACACCTTGGTTACCTATTAACTTTGTCTCCCTGGTTTAAACGCTTTTTTCAGCATGAAAACTGTCAAATTCTAAAAGACACATGAATCCAAAAGTTTTACCATCTGCCTATAAAACTCCTTACCAATTGAGTTTACATATTACAGTTTTACCATTATTATATTTTTGATAAATTACAGTCTTTCTCTACTTCCTTTTACTGTGGTGTCCTTCAGGGCTCAATTCTTAGTCCACTCTTATTCTTGGACAGATCATTAAAACTCTTCAGCTAGACTAAGTTGTTGACCTCAAAGACTGCTCATCAACTTTCATGAACTGTATGGCCTTCAGTTTCCTCCATTTAAACTGTACTGTCTAATTGGAATTAGAGATGATAACAGAGCTATGACATTTTTTTTCTAGTTGCTTTTAATTAAATAAAATTAGAATGTTGAAGCACTGGGAGATATAATTCCAACTAATCAAAAATATTAAGCAGAACAAAATAACATACTGAAATCAATTAAATAAAGCTAAATTTTTATATGTAACATTTAAAGGGGATCAATATCAGTTTTTTCAGCGTAGTTCATTACGTACAATTTTAAAATCAACTTGCAGAGACTTGAAACTTGCTTGAGATAACTAATCCATTGAACAGTGAACATGTCATGGAATTTTTTTTTTTTTTATTGAAGTTATTTAGTTTAGTCGGTCCAACATGGAGGTGCACGGAAGAAAATGTATGTCTCCACCAGGAAATATGATCCCAGGATAAAAGACTGCTTTCCCTAAAATATGATTTTATGTTTTGAAAAATGGTTGTCAGTAACATAATGTATATCTCGGTAGAATTTATTGGGCTCAAATATGCAAAACCACCCATATTGTCCTTTAAACTATAGTTGGGCAAAAATGGTTTTAATTGAAGGTAATGGTAAATTTGTGTAAAAGTGCTTCTTTCCAGTGCAGATAGAGTCACATCACAAGCAAAGCTGAGCCTACTTTTAATCAGCATTTTGCACCTTTAACAGCATGTAAAGTCCCAGTCACCTTTGTTAGTTCCTACTTACAAATATTTCTAATATTGGACTTGTTGCATTTCTGCAAGATTTAGATCAGGTCTTTGTCTGTCCTAGCTAGAATATTGTAACTCCTTGTTCAGATGTGTTAACAGATCTTTAGATCTTTAGTGCAGCTGATTCAAAAAAAGACCCAGGTAAAACCAGCCATTGAACCCAAGTCTTCCATGTCCTGGCCCTATTTGACTGCCAGGAGCAAATGCAGATTATATTTGGATGGTTATTTGGATAGAAAGAACGTAGTGGATTTTAGTGGAGTACCTTCCAGGTGTCCATCATATCCATGTTTTCCTTTGTGGCCTGTTGGACTTTCTGCTTCAGCTCATTGATGTCTTGGTTCTGTTTATCCACCACAGCCTTCAGCAAGTTGATCTCTTGGTGGCTCTCCGCTAGGGCTGTCTCATACTTCTCTTTGAGCTCACTGCTCTCTTTATGGTGCTCGCGGCCTGCAGACAGTAGCTGCTCCCGGAGAAGGAGGGTCTCAGGCTGAGGGGCAGCGTCGCCCTCGCTGGCCTGCTGTGAGTCGGAGTCTGGGCCTCTGAGTTGAGCCTGAAGCTTCCCGATCTCAGCTCTCCTGAGGCTCAGCTCCTCTTCCAGCTGCATGATGCGACTCTGCTCTTCAACTGTGGTTTGCTGATGAGAGACATAACATCCACCGCAGCTGTTAAACGTTTTTCTGATCGCCGCCAAAAAAAATGATCTCATTACTGTCACAGCCGAAAGACCCCTGAAAGACCCCAAACAAAAGACGACACTGATAAAGCATCACACGAGCACGAATCAGGCCTCAGGGAAGAGGAAATCGAGGAGAAATCCCTGAAGGTCCTTGCAAGAAAAGCATTGGAAATGAGCAAGAGCATTCCGGTAGAATACACGATATAAGAACATTTTATGGATGTGGACAGTGACAAATTGTTTCATGTTTTTAGCTCCCTGATTTAATACTTATGTCGGATGCAAGATGATCCATTGACTGACTGATTTTCAGCAATCAGTGAAAATAATGCATTTTTTTTCATCATGGTAACCAGATTTTCTATCTTGTCTACTTTTTTTTTTTTCTATAACTGTATTTGGGTTTATATTATTCTGAGGCATTATGGAGTAAAGAACTGAATGTTTAGGACCAAAATATATATTTCAAATCTGCTTCTGTGTTATGAACCCTCCAGAACTTTAAGATTGTCTGGCTCTGGTCTGCTTTCTGGTCCTCAAGACAGAACTTAACATGGCAAAGCAGCATTTAGTTATTTGGAACAAACTTTCCAGTGTAACTTTTCCTTTTGATATAACTCTCAGCTACATAACTAAGCTCTTTCAAATAAGGGCTGAAAACGTTTCTGCTCTGTTTAATAAAACCTGAGGGTACTTATCTCTGCACTGTAGCACTTCTTTTAGCTCTAAAACTTTCAGTTTTATCATTTTAAATTTTCTTTAATACTATTTGTTTTATTGATCCTATTTAACATTTTAATTTCCCCTTTTTATCTGAATTTTATGTCTTTTATATATATGTAAAGCACTTTGAATTGCCTTTGTGTCTGAATAGTGCTACACAAATAAACTTGACTTGTCTTGCCTAAAGTAGTAGCCTGAAAGAGTGCAAAAGCTATTACAGTTATGAAAATACCTGATAGCCGACATGCTCCTGAGTAAATCTCCTGTGATTGGAATAAGAAAATAGATTGTTTTGGACAAGATTGTTGAAGGTGTGAAAGATGCACAAATCTCACTGTCCTTCAGAGAACAATGCAGCTGACAGCTACACAACGCAGAGGATGTGCAGCTTCTTATCCCTGCAACATCAACGGAAACCCACCGGACTTATCCATCTTCTCATTTATGAAATGCAGTTTATTCAACTTTTACGATTAATAGAAACATTCAAAATTGAAAACCAAACCAAGACGAAATACTGTACAGGCATCTTTGACTTGAGGTTTTATGAATTCATCGACTTTTTTTTTTTTTTTNTTTTTTTTTTTTTTGCATCTCGGTATTTTTTTTTTTAGCAGGCGGAGTATTCCTATTAGTTAAAGAGT
This sequence comes from Lucifuga dentata, assembly GCA_014773175.1. NCBI lineage: Eukaryota > Metazoa > Chordata > Actinopteri > Ophidiiformes > Bythitidae > Lucifuga > Lucifuga dentata. The sequence goes on from VXCM01005014.1 coordinate 16,830, forward strand.
TCCATCAATTTATGTGCAGTTTACATGCACATTATAGTCTGATTTTCGCCTGTATTGCAAGGCAAAATTACAGTAGGCCATATACACGGATGGAGTTAATAGGATTCCTTTCTGGCCCGTTATTTACTTACCTACAAGAGGAAATATGCCAGATGAGGGAATTTGCAGTTTGCTTCAGCCGATTCAAAGCCGATGGGGGGTTCATATGCTTGAGTAAATCTATTTAACATTGCATAATTAAATTCTGGTCTTTTATTTAGAGTAAATATTGCCAATTTATGCCAATTTCAGTCTGATTATAGTGTTTACATGATGTTTGAAAGAAAAAAAAGACTCAATTGTACTGAAAGAGGGGTCAAAGCCAAACAAATACTGTCCATATGATACTGCTTTATGCACACACATGAGCAGTCACTGTGTCATTTAACATCCGGAGATAAAACTCAGGAGCCAAAGGATTAATGTGTCACTGTCCAAATATTTGTGCTGAACACTGAGTGTGTGAAGAGCTGAGAGATGAGGAGACAACAGCCATTCTCTGATCATCTACAAGCAGCCAAGCAAATATAATAAAGCCAACAGCAAACCTGGACAAAGAGCCACTTCATACACACGACTGCATACATCCCCGGCACGAGTTAAAACAAAAAAAGGAGAGGAAGAAGAGGACCTGCTGCGCAGTGCACAGATGTTAATTTCAAACATGAAGGGAAAACAATCCACTAGACCTCTGAATTGCTAGTTGATTTGTATCAAAGAGACAGTCTTAATAGCACTCAGATTATGGCACAACACTCAAGAGTGAAAGAGTAAAGAGTCGATGCGAGGTTAATGTCCTTGACAGCATTTGAAGTCAATTTGAAGTCAAGAATCGAGACAGCTCAGCAACGGATCAAAGCCAGAACAAGATTAAATCTTTTTTCACCTTGGTTCTCTTACCCAACCTCAAGGATACCACATCGTGCTTGCGTCTTCCCTGTTGACAAAAGCAAACCTTACTGTAGATCCAGCATTTGAAAGCCATTTATTATCTTTTGATTCCTTGAATATGAAAGCACGAGCTCGTATGGCTTTGATTGGCTTCTCTATTATTGAAGAGGGCTTTCTCTCTGAATTACGGCATTACATGTGCCAAGTGGTGTGAAAGTCGTCCTCTGCTGATTCTGCCGTCAGCTGGCGACGGTAAATGGGAACTTAAAAGTATTCAAAGGTTAAAAAAAAAAAAAAAAAANTAAAAAAAAAAAAAAAAAGAAGTATGTCTGTCATGTAGCAGATTATCAAATAAGTGATTAGTAAGTGATTAGATACATTTAAAGTGCTAAACAATGACAAAACTTTGGGAAATAATCAAAGAATCGCTAATGGATTCCATGAACAAATCACTGGTTTGTTGCTAATTAGCTCAAATATGACCTTGCTGTTGAGGGAGATTTACCAAAATAGTTTATTCAAATCAAATCAAATGTCTTATGTACAGGCATCTGTTTTGCAATTGGCATCTGATCCAATACCCCACATTTAAATAAAAAAGATAAATCACAGTACACAAGCAAATTATGACTAATTAGCGCAACAGAAAAACGTGAAAAGCTCAGGCAGCTGTGAGATATGAGTGACAGTGTGTTTCCTGCAGAATTATGACTATTATTCACATCATGATAACAGGACAATAGCAGTATCATGTTGAAAATCTGTGGCTACTGCTGGCATTAGGGGAATTTTTCCTGACTTTAAGAGTTTATTACATATTTGTCTTTTTTGTATAAGTAACATAACCCTGCTTAAAATATGGTTTATATATTTAAGAGATGATTAGAAATATGCAGAATACTGTGCATCTGTAAATGTATGTCATTTTGTGACATAGATTATACTTCCTTTACAAGCACAAAGTCTGACATTTCAGCCTTTCCATCTCATCAGTGGTAACTTTGTTAAAAAAAAAAGTGGTATCAGTATTTTAACCATTAGATTTTAAGAATATTTTTAAGGTAATATATTCATAGTACACTATATCAAGATGCTTATTCAATTCACTAAAACCAACTGATAATACTGATAATTATAGTATTATCAACCTGGGCCTTATCTTTCTAATTTCTATAATTAATGATTATCATTCAAAATAGTTTTTTTTTTTTTTTTTTTTTTTTTTAGTATTGCATGACATTTTTTTTTTATAAATTTGATCATATTTGGTTACTGCGATGGCAAAAACTTGGAAATTGAGGCCCAGATTTAAACAGCACCAAAGAAAATAAGCTTTTTTGCTTATTTTTTTCCTTCTTTAAAGTTTGCAGAATTTGGTTGGAGGTTGACCCCTAATGAAATGCCAGCAAGAGAAACTCATATAGGTCCTGGTCTAAAGCTTTGGACCTATGCTAAAGCATAAGTCCAAAGCTTCAAGGTCATCTATCACCGCATATGGCAGTCAGCATCTAATCCAAACAAATCCTACAAATTACTTTGTTATTAAAGGGGACATATGATGCTTTTTGTTATTATAGTGTAATATGGCAGGGAGTATGTGTTGTAAATTGTAAAAGTAGCAAAATCTGAGGTTCAAACCAAGAGAAATTAAGAAAGATTTGTTTCTGATTATTCCTTTACTTCTGTAACATGTTGACAACAGGTAGCACATTTGAACTTCCCTGCCTAAACACATGGTTAGACCCTCAAATCAAGCCTTGCCAGCATCCGTGTTTCATATGCTGCATTTGACAGACCTTGGAACTCAGATTTTTCTGGCTTCTTAGTTGGAAAAATGCGTTGGAACGGCACTTGAAGTCGGAGCTTCGGCTGGGAAACCCGGACAAAATTATCTACCTCGACTTACCGAGTGTGACGTATGTCACTCAACATGGCAGCACCCGTGGAAGCCAGCTTTGTGAATGGAAATGATCAGCTAAAAAGCAAATAAAGTATTTTTTCTTGTGTGAAATTGAAAGAAAAAGGTCAGAATATATCGCCAAGTTAACTATCTATTTTGTATAATACCTGTTTGCCATTGACACCTAAGTGTAAATAATTTCATAATATTACTTCTCTGCACAAAATTTGATACCCACTATGATTAATATCATTGTAAAACAACACAACCAAACAGTCCTGTAGTCTAACTTTACTTTAGTTAGCATTTACTACGATGTTTAATTAATTTTACAGTATTTATTGGTGTTCAGCTATGTGTTTTTGATTACATTTGGCTGGAGCGGTTTGAGGTTGGAAGTTTGAAGTTACAACTGGGAAAAATTCGACTTCCAAAGTCTGTGGAACACAGCAATAGTCTGTTGACAAACCTGGCCAATCAGAACAGAGCAGGCCTTTCAAGAGGGAGGCCTTAAAGAGACGGTACCGAATACTGCCTGTTTTTAGTCAGCGTGCAGTGTTTTTTTTTTTTTTTTTNTTTTTTTTTTTTTTTTTTAACAAATTAAATCATTGCAAAAGTTTCTAAATTGAACCCTAAATAAAATTAGGAATGTGGAAATTGGTATAATATGTCCCCTTTAAAGTAACAGTACTCATCTTTTAAGAACTTTAAACTGAACTACTTAAAGGAACATACCGGAGATCAGGCATGTTTGAGCCCAATATATACAATCCTTATACTTGGTACATTACTGATAATAATTTCCCAAAATATACGACTTTAGAGGTAAATTTCAGAATTGTTTTTCCTACCTTCCAGACCGCCATCGATTTCAGTTCATTCCAGTACGCTATGAAAATCAACCTGTAGAGACTTGAAGCACTCTTGGATATGCAATCTATCACAGCAAACAACTTGTCTATTAGGGTTTTGTGCCAAAGCAACTTTAACTTTATTTAACTGATCCAACATGGAGATGCATGGAAGAAAATGTATTTCTCCACCATGAAATATAGTCCCAGGAGAAGACGGCTTTTACGGAAAATTAAAACGACCGTGCTTTTTACAATTGTGCAAAAGTGTTAGCAGGCAAAACATTGAATGTTAAGGTGGGTGTATCACCTGAAAATTTGATTTTAAATGATTAGGAGATTATAAAAAAATAACAGGAAACCTAAAATACAGTTTTATGTTTTGCAAATTGGTTATCAGTAACGTCACATGTATGCGGGTTATACATATTGGCTTCAAACATGCACGATCGCTGGTATGGTCTTTTAAACTACTTTAAAGTCAGATATACTTCATAAGGGTAATGTATATTAATATTTAGTGCACCTCTCTTTGCGTGGATGTAAGTTTGAACAGTAAAAACAGGCGGAGGACGGCTTTGACCTGTGCAGCCTGTGCGTTCCACTGCTACCAACAAAAGAAGCAAACAGGCACAGAACCACACAAAACAGTGGCTACAGGCAAACAGGCTCGTGCTTTTTTTTTCTTTTTTTTTACCCTCCTCCTCTCTAATTCTTTCTGAAGTGCCTCTGCTCTCGACTTTTCGAGGAGCAGGCTCTGGTCGAGCTGACGAATATGGGCACGTTCCGATTTCCTCTGAGTCTACAGAGACAAAGAGAAAAACAGAGAGGAGGCGAGGGCAGTGGAAGAGGAGGGAAAAAAACAAGAGTCGAAGAAAAGGAGATGTATGTTGGAGGGGGATGATAGAGATCATAACAGCAGTCAAGAGAAAACAGAGGGACACTTTGTCCAATGCCAAGGAAGAAGCACTCTGATCACATGAGGGGGAGCTTTGAGAAGGAGCAGCCTGGGATTTAGCTCAGACGCCCCCTCGATAGTTTCATTTTCAGGGGGGCTTAGAGATGAGCTTCTTCATTTGGACGTTCATTCATTCTTTTTTCACAGAGTGTTTAGGTAGATTTCATCGCCAAAGAGCCCCGCATAAGGCAAATACAGAATGTACTCGGAATAAACACAGGGCTACAGTAAAATTCAATTCACGTATCGCTTATTAAATATTTCAATAGAGCTCAAAATGTCACTGAATCTCATTAAACCGTAACGTTTATTCTCATGAATTATTTGTTAACAGACTCAGAGAAAGTTTCTGAATTGGTTGCCTCTCTGCGGAGGGATTAACTGATATGAAGTGTGGCAGCTGACCTTTCCTTCTAATTGGGCTGAAGTTAAGTCTTATGCTATTAACAGCTAAGCCTTTCCTGTTATGTTTTTTTATCCTCTTTCCTGTGTAAACATGGCTTCCGTGAGTGCTGGAACATGACGTCGGATCACAAAGTCAGCAACAGTTGCGGAGCTCTAAAAGGAGAAAGATACGGATGTGGCAAAATGGTTGTGTTATATATTGTATTCTGAAGATATTGTATTCAGAGTGTTTGTTCTCAAGGAGGATCCATGTCCCAAAACATGTCGAAAAATTAGACAAATTGGGTCAGATTCATAAAACAAAACAAAACAAACAAAAAAAAAACAAACAATCACAATAAATGCACGCTGTGATAACTGAAGCTCATTCATAAAGCTTCTCTTAGGTTAATCAGAGCACCGTGTCACATTAAGGTAGCGTTAATGTCAGATGTGTCTCAGGTAAAAGCCATGCACAGCACAGCAGATGAGGTTCTGACTTGCGCCACTAGAACGCATGAGATTGGATCAAATTTCACCATTTAAAACCTGACTGATCAACAGAGTGGGCTTATCTATTAAATTTATTGATCAATTTATTGATTATTAATATTTATGGATTACTTGATACTTTATTGAACACATGACAAATACAGTTTAAAGGACCATACCAGCCATTTTGCATGTTTGAGCCTAATATATTCAATTTTCATACATGTTACATTACTGACAATCATTTCCCAAAGGATAAAAATGTATTTCAGCTTTACTGATGTTTTACAAAATCTCTTAATCTTTCAAAATCAAATATTCAAGCGATACACCCACCTAAAAAATTGATGTTTCGCCTGCTAATAGTTATGCAGCCTTATGAAGTCACAGTCATTAAATTTTTCCATAAATGCAGGTCTTCTTTTGGGACTACATTCCCCGGTGATTCACTCCATGCTTTTTTATTGCGCTTAAATGCTAAAATACGAAAAAAAAAAAAAAAAANAAAAAAAAAAAAAAAACGGTTTGAAAAACCTGAATTCACGTTTTGTTCACGATGATGGATTACCTATCTTAAGAATATTTCAGGTATCAACAAGTTGATTTTAATAGTGTACCATAATGAACTGAAACCAATGGCGGTCTGGAAGGTAGGAAAAACATTTTTTTAAGTCACCGGTCCAGCAGTATGCTTTGGGAAATGATTGTCAGTAATGTTATGTGTATGAAAATTAAATATATTAGGCTCAAACATGCAAAATGGATGGTATGGTCCTTTAAATGTCACCCAGATTTCATTCAGCTGAAAGTTAAGGCCAGAATGAAACTGTCTTAATTTTTGTGTGACAGTGTGTTTTACGAATCGTTTCCCTGGCTGTAAATAAGGAAATACTGTAGTAACACCTCTTTCAAGGCAAACGCTAAAAGATGCCAGTAACCGGCGTTTATGAATGAGAGAACAAGGTTTAATGACGATATTTGCCCATATCAATGCAGGAAATCGTGAGCTACCATTTATAAATCTGGCCCATTCTGTCTAAAGAATTTGAGAATATTTCAGTCTGTCTGCATTACAAATATATTCTGAGTCCAGGACCAGCCGAGAACAGCCACATATTCACTCATCTGTGCATATGCAAAACAGTGAATAAATTCGATTTGCCAGCCGTCTGGGTCCTTCCTCATCGGTCACACAGGAGAGAGGATGGAAACGACACCTTATCAAACAGATTTCAGCCTTTTCAGCTTAGCGCATGAACCGGTATTCAGCTATTTATTCATTCGCGGCTTTCAAATCCTCCCATTTTATGTGACTTTCACCCTTTGCTCTTATGAAATATCTGTGAAGCTGAGTTAAACAGCAGCACAGGGAGGCAGGACGCTGTCGTTCACCTAGAGGGATGAGTTCAACTCCCTGCTATAGCAAATCGTCCTCCCTGCTGAATCGTCCCTGAGCAGGAAGCTGAATCTCTATCAGTTCCAGAGCAGCCACTGTATGACTGACACTGACCTTTGACCTCCCCATGGAAGGGAAAATTTGTGCTATACAATCAAAAAAATAAGTTACTGAAATATGAGGCTTATAGCGTACACCAAACCTATGTGTATTTATGGATTCCAAAGCTCTTCCCAAACAAAATCGTCTTTTCCGCATTCAGACACTAAATCTGACCTCTGGCGTTACCAGGGTTACCGAGGTTTGTTTTATGCTGATGCTGATCGTACAGCATAAAAAAACAGCCTACAGTAACATTCTCAAGGTTCATGATGTTAAAGCATACGCTGAATATCATTATTAAGCAAGTTTTTATGCATGCATCTTTATTCATACGGATTATAGTTGTGGCTGAGAGCTGATAAATACCTCCAGGTCTCCTTTGGTGATGGATTCCTCCTCCACTCTGAACTGGAGATCCTCCACTTTCCTGGAAAGGAGTTATGTGACATGCACAGGAGATGAAAATATTAAAAGAACAAAGGCTTTGACTTGACTTATGAATAATAAGGCTTAGCAAACTTCAGATCATTAATTTCAATTGGTGAATATGTCCTCCATCACACCACAGCTCTGTGTGCTGCTTATTCATATATCATCATCTCAACGTATAGAATAGAATAGAATAGAATAGAATAGAATAGAATAGAATAGAACAGAATGGAATGTCCACTGAGGTGGAAAGTTGTCTTTGGCTTCACAAGTGGTACAGTGTAAAACAACACATTAGCTAGACAAGCACACCAGATAGACACTAAAAATTAAAACAGATATGTGAATGGCAAAATCAAGTAAAACATTTGATCTTTAACACAAACAGCAAAGTAAAATGAATAAGTGTCTTAAAATAGGACTGGATTTGCATAGCAGCGTTCCAATCAATCTAAATTTAAAATCCTCAGGAATTCAGTAGGGCAACAGTGGTTGGGATGAAAGATCTTTTATATGTTCTTAGAGGCTGTAGGAACCCGTTATCTCCTTCCTGAAGGGAACAGTTCAAATTCATAGTGAAGTGGGTGCAAAGGATCAGACGCTATCTGATGAGCCTTCCGTCTGGCTCTTTGAATATATTTGTCAATTGTTTCTATGGCCTTCTAATAATTTTGCTGCCCATATTTACAATTCTTGCCAATTTACTTCTGCTCTTGGCCTCTAGACTCCCATACCAAGATGTCATATTGAAGGAGATGACACTTTCTACCAAGTTTTTATGAACCAGTTCTAAAATGTCCCGCCTGACATCATAGAAGTGAAGTTTTGCACTTTCTTAAAATCAGCGTTTGCTGTAAAGACCAGGCTGCTATCAGGTTCCCAGGTATTTGAAATCTTCCACGGTCTGTACAGGGAGGCCACTGAGCAAAACAGGAGGACAGGAGAAACTTTGTGTACGACTGTCGATTATCAATGCCTTCATCTTGCTCTCATTAATAATCAGATCACTGTCCTTACACCAGTTTATGAGCTTGTTGATATGATTAATGTATTCCAACTCTCTGTTCATATCACCCTCTTGTAATAATGCGATTAGTGCCATATCATCAGCATATTTATATAACTGGCAAGCCGAGTTCATCACCTGTTTTTCATTGGTGTAAATTGAAAACAGAATTAGAGACAGTACACAGTCTTGAGGAGCTCCTGTGTTTAGAGTGATCTGATCCCAGCTATTACCATTAAGAAACACTTTCTGGGGTCAATCAGTGAGGAAATCCTTTATCCACAGAAAAAGATTGCCATTTACAGTTAAATCACATAGCCTCTTAATCAGGATATGTTTCCTCATGCAAATAAAAGCTTGTAAAGATTTTAAAGAAATCAACGATTTTGCAGAAAGCACAACTTTTGTCCTACTTATTCTTGCCTTTGTGATGTTTTCAGATGATGATAACAGTGTAATAATGACAAAACATTACACTAAGATGACAAGAACAAAAGTAATCTTTGGCTACTTTTGCGTTCTATATGTTTCAAGTCAGTTTAGGAAGATTTAATTCATTTAGCGTTTGTAATGTGAGAGTGTAGTTAGGACAAATTTAACTGAATATGGAGATCAAAGAATTGCTTATATGGAGCAAATTGTTTTCCTGTAGCAAGAAACAAACATAAAAATATGTAATAAACCAGCACAACTGACAACAAAGATATATGACGTTACATTACCTTTTCTCTTCTTCGAGCTGATTGGCCAGTTCCAGCTTGTCTTTCTGCGTGCTGGCTAACATGGCTTTGACCTGCTGCAGGGTGCTCTCGTTCTCTGTTACATACTGAAATCAGTAAGAAGAAAGCAGAAGATTTGACCTGAGCAGTTTGTTATATTTGACACTGTCTCCTTTTAAAGCGCCTGTCGTCTCTTTTCCTGCGCGTACCTGCATGTGCTGGGCCTTCAGGAGGCTCAGCTCCTTCTCCACCTCGCAGATGTGGCTGGTTGCCTTGGCCATCTCAGCTCGCTCCAGGTCCCTCTCAGCCAGCAGCTGCTCGATGTGCTGCTGCTTCTCTTTCAGGGCTTCCTGCAGGGCGGTGGTGCCCGAGATCTTCCGGGCGTAGCGCGACGACGTCTCGGTCAGCTTGAGAGAGAGGATAATGAAATATGGTTAGTGGAAAAGATGTAAAGGTGTCATGTTATTCCCTATTTTCCCAACAAACTAGCAGTGAGTCTAAGTCCATACACCGTATCTGATCTTATCATCTCAGAGACATTTTCTTTGCTGAGATCGTTTTTTTGGGATCATCCGTCTCTCCATTTATCCATTTATCCTCACTTACATCCTCTTATCCTGTGCAGGGTTACAAGGAGCCTGCTGGAGCCTATCGCAGCGTTCACTGCAAGTTCACAGGAAAAGGCTTGTTAAGTTCACATCATCAAATACTTATTTTATAATCAGATATGCACATATTTTTATACACATAAAAAATGTGTCTGAAAAAATAATACATAAAATAACATATATTCATATATTATTTCCTAAACAGCCTTCTGTAGGAAAAAACTATTTGTTGTTATCATTTTTTATTAAAAGACGGCTGGTCTGAAAATGGTGTTTTGAAGGGAGTAATCCTGATCAATTTGATAATATTTTGATATGGAAAAAGTGAAATATCAATCAAAAATCAACAAAAAATGCACATCAGCCATAAACTGATTAAGTTAATTTTCTTTCATCCTTGCAGGAAAACTTCTGAACTGCAACATCAACAACAGCAACGTGAAGATCACAGACAGGAGTGTGAAATTAGTCCTGAAACCTGCAACACTTCATTTGAACACAAGAGGGAGACAGAGGAAAAGGATTCCTGCTCACTTCAACTGCCTTTATACAGAATAAGACTCAGAGTGGAGCATTATGAAGCGAGCACGTGCCGTTAAAGGGCCAAAAACAGCGTGATACCATGAATGGTTACATTTTTTTTATGGAGTCAAGAGATCTGTCAAGATTTAGGATCACTCAGGGTTTAAATGCTGGGATGTTCTGAGATACGTGATTCCAGTACGCCATGACCATCCTCAATTCATGCTTTTGTGCAGGCACCGCTGTCTTTAACGGTGGCAGGCTAACTTAGCATCCCAGTATGCCCAGTAATCACTTTACTGGGAGATCTGTCCACCCTTTAAATATCTGGAAATATCTTCAAATCTTCAAATATCTGCAAATTCACATGTGCAGAGTAGGACCGACTGTGTTAAATACAGTATGTCTTGTGACATTTTAAGTGTATGTTTGTGGTCCTATGTAAACTTCAGTTTGTGTGCTGTTATTAAGGCCAAGCAAATTACCATTGCTTAAAATGAACTGCTGCATCTCAAATCTTTTAAAATGACAACAAGGAAAAGCATTTTGTGCAGAAAGATCAGCTTGGAAAATCAGAACAGCTGCTTTGAATGCCATACGAAACCCGCTGCCAACATTTAAGAGATGTAAAGAAGAGTTTCCATCTAGGATCTGGCTCCCAACCAAAAGCTAAAATCATGATGAGATGCTCAGATGCCAAATTCATTTTAGCTTGTTGCCAACCATCACTGAGGACATCAAGTTTTAAAGATGCAGTGATGAACGGAGCTGCTGGAGTTCTCTTTGGGCAGCAGAATGCAAACTCAGCAAAACATAACGAACGCCAAGGAAATTCAGATGCTCACTGCTCAGCAGAGACGTGTACCGCTTCATCATCCTCTGTCTGCATTCTCATCTCACCTTAATCTCTCTGCATTATCCCGCACAGAGCTGCTGATGCTGAAATAGGGCCAATCTAGCATTCATTTTTCATGATACTAATAAATATCTGCATGCAAAGATGCATATAAAAAAGCATCTTAAACTTCTTAGCATTAGCTATCTGGGATTCATTTACCCTTTTAAGTAGTGCTGAAACAAACAATCTGTTATTAGTTTTGATGATAAACAATTTTGATAACAACAAATTGTCATTTATCATTAAAAACAAACTGGTTAAAGCTTCTCAGCTATGAATATGTGCTTTTTTTCATTTCATACATTTGCATTTAATACTTTTTTCTTTTTTTTTTTAAATGTGGTCAGAAAATTGAAGACATCATTCTAAACTACGCAAATNCTTTTTTCTTTTTTTTTTTAAATGTGGTCAGAAAATTGAAGACATCATTCTAAACTACGCAAATGTGACTAAACTTGATTTTTAATTGATTATTCTTGGCAATTTTATGCAAGAAAAGATGGACTGATCGATCAAAAAATAAAAGGCAGATCAATTAATAAATTCGATCTGCTGTCTTTAAACGTCACATCATAATCTAGATATGAGAGGCGATGACATTCTGTATGTATTTGTCTCCGTGAGTTCCTTCTTACCAGTCCGGCTCGGCTGGGTCGTCCGCCCACGGAGGAGGCCACGGAGCTGACGGAGCTGATGGAGGAGCTGCTGGGACTGTGGGCCAGCGAGGAAACGCCCATGGCCATCCGCTTGCTCTTCTTGGCCTTGGCCGGGCTGGTGGAAGGGAAGCCGATGCGGATCACTTTGTGGATCGGAGCGAATAGGCCAAACTTGGGCAGACACTGAAAGTATCTACGACAGCAGGAAAGATCAGGGATTTTTACTTATCAGTCACAGAGCTGCTTTTATCTTACTGACGCTAAATCTATTTTATTGATAAAAGTGCATTCGTAAAGACAATGTGACTATGTGGTGGAAAAAGGTGTTTATCAGAGTGAGAAAGATAAATATTATTTGTACTATCATTTTCTGTGTATGATGCTTCAAAGTTGTACAATAATAACTACAGTTTCAGTTAAAGCAGCGGTTCTCAGGCTGTGCTACAGTATGTGCACCACTGGTACTTGAGGCACCCTCTGGTGGTACGTTAGGTGGCTGGAAATTTCTGCAGAGAATTCAAACAACTGAAATTTATGGAAATTCTGTCATTGTGGTGAATTATTCACAAATAGAATGTGTTTCATTAAGCAAAACGTTTATTTTTCTTTGAAAATAGCCCAACTGAAACCACGTGTACATTATGTGTGTGTGTGTGTGTATGTGTATGTGTATGACCTGTGTGTAAGTACTCAGCACACAAAACGCCATGAGGTATTTCCCTGGCTTCTTGGTTAAAGGAGCATGCTGGCGATTTGGTATGTTTAACGGAATATAGTGGTGATTGTGCATGTTTGAGCCCAATATATACAATCCACATACACATTACATTACTGACAACAGTTTCCCAAAATATACTACTGTGGTGATAAATTTTAGAATTGTTTTCCCCGCCTTCCAGACTGCCATTGGTTTCAGTTCATTCCATTATGCTATTAATTATGCTATTAAGTTATCAACTTGTAGAGGCTTGAAACGTGCTTGAGATACATAATCCATCACAGCGAACGCCATGTCTGTTAAGTTTTTGTTGAAGTAACTTTATTTAACCGAGCCAACATGGAGCTTTGCAAATTATACTGAAAAGGCTGCAAACTTACAATCAATCAGACCTATTAATCTATCATCTCTGTTATAAAACTATGAAGAAAAACAAGTTTGTATTTGGAATGTTTTGTACTTTTTTATGTGCCATTTAGAGTTACTTTTCTATTTATTCCTTTTGACTAGTGGCTCGAAAAGGTTCCATAATGTCTGCAATGATGTTTCAACTAAAAATAAACCTTTTTTTTTTGTAGTCATGGAGTGAGAAGAATTAGAGAGAAATTCCTGTGATTTCTGAAAAGTAAATAACTAATAAATAAAGGATAAAGAAGCAAATGTGCGCCTTGCAGCTGGAGGCCAAAGAGTCAGTCGGTGTTAATGTTTGTCGGACAGACAGATGAATGAACAATGATCAAATTAATGAACAAAGGAACAGATGGAGGCTTACGCAGTCTTCCCTTTAATTTCCTTTTAGGGAAAAAAAACAAAGGAATACTAGGAGCTGAGAGTGAGTGTGTGTGTGTGTGTGTGTGTGTGTATGTGTGTATATACCTTGTACCAGCTACTGCACCATCATTCTTCCCCAGAGGCTCGTCCAGCTCGACTCCGCACCATTCACCCTTTGCAAAGTCTGTCTCGCCCATATAACGCACGACTCCCATCTTCGATCCTCCCACCTGACGACACACAGGAAAATGAGTTATTTAACGAAATTAAGAAAAAGGTCAAGGTAATTAATAAATTTTCCATAAACCTTTACTTCTTCTTGCACATAGACGATGATGCTACTTGTCCTGATCTTTGGATCATTCACCAGTAAAGCTTCTCTGGGGAAGAGAGACATTATTTTGTCAGCGTGACAGGAAGAAGACAGCAAAAAGCTTTGGGATGACTCTGGGGTTTTCTTTGTTTTGTTTTTTTTTTTTTTGCTTGATAAGGTTTTTTTCTTAAAAAAAAAAACTTGAAATCTGGACTTGTTTTGGATGAGAGACAGAGTGTTTGTATAGAATGCAGCCATTACTCATCATTTTTATACTCACTGTAACACAACCCAACCAAACAGTCCTGTAATAAACACTAACTTTACTTTAATTAATAGTATTTTTTACTATTAACTAAACTCTATTTATTTTATAGTATTTATTAGCATTCAGGTGTTTTTTGTTTACATTTGGCACCTTTGGCGCTGGAACGCCTGGAGATTGGAAGTAGGAATTTCCAACTGGGGAATTCCGACTTCCCGCTTTGACCGGAAGGCAGCAGAAGTGTGTGAGAGTGCCTGCTGTCTCTTTTGTACATATGGTGACCACATGTACGACACCCAAAACTCATCAACGAGCACAAACATCCTCTTAAAGGACCATTCCGTCCATTTTGCATGTTTGAGCCTAATATGTTCAATTTCCACACACGTAAGGTTATCATTTCCCAAAGGAAATGATTTCACCTTTCCTGATATTTTGCAAAATCTCTTAATCTTTCAAAATCAAATACTCAGGTGATACACCCACCTTAAAAATCGATGCTTCGCCTACTCATATTTAGGCAAAATTATGAAGTCACAATCGTTAAAGTTTTTCGATAAACGCAGGTCTTCTTTTGGGACTATATTCCCTGGTGGAGGCATACCTTCACTCCACACTTTTTANTAAACGCAGGTCTTCTTTTGGGACTATATTCCCTGGTGGAGGCATACCTTCACTCCACACTTTTTACTGCGCTGAAACGTTAAAATTATATAACTTTGAAAAAAGACCTGAATACATATCTTGTTCATGATGATGGATTACCTATCCCAAAAACGTTTCCAGTATCAACAAGTTGATTTTAATAGCGTACCAGAATGAACTGAAACCAGTGGTAGTCTGGAAGGTAGGATAAACATTTTTAATTCACCGTTCCAGTAGTATGCTTTGGGAAATGATTGTCAGTAATGTTACATGAATGAAAATTGTATGAAATATGCATGTATGAAAATCAAATATATTAGGCTCAACCATGAAAATGGATGGTATGGTCCTTTAATCACCATTTCCTGACACGTGATGATCCCTGTCTATTTTACTCCACAGAACTCCTTCATTCAATCTTTCTGCCTGTAACAGATGACATGTAGGGTTTATGTAAACACATTACTGTAATACTGTTTATGTAGAGGATATGGGAAAGAGCAAAGTGCAGAGAAGACGTTTCAGCTAACATCCATGCTTCATTGTTTGCTTTCCCAGATAATAAACACTTATTTAAAGGACAAGAGTGGTGATTTTGCACATTTGAGCCCAATATGTACAACCTGCATACACATTACATTACTAAGAATAATTTCCCAAAGCATACTACTGGAACAGTAAAGCTAAAAAAAAATCCTCCTACCTTCCAGACCTCCATTGGTTTCAGTTCATTTTGGTACGCTGTTAAAATCAACTTGTTGATACTTGAAACGTCATCATCGCCAACAAGACATGTCCCTTCTTCATTTGGACGTACGTGTTTTCTGGTCTGTGTGTATCACCTTAAAGGACCATATCACCCATTTTGCATGTTTGAGCCTAATATTTGAGCCTAATTTTCATACATGCAACATGTATGTGACAATCATTTCCCAATCATTTCCCAAAGCATACTACTGGAACGATGAATTAAAACATTTTTTCCTACATGCCAGACCACTATTGGTTTCAGTTCATTCTGTTATTAAAATCAATTTGATGATATTTGAAACATTCTTGGGATAGGTAATCCATCATCATGAACAAGATGTATATTCAGGTTTTTTTTTTAAAGTTTTGTAATTTTAGCATTTAAGCACAATAAAAAGCGTAGAGTGAATGTATGTCTCCACCAGGGAATATAGTCCCAAAAGAAGANTTAAGCACAATAAAAAGCGTAGAGTGAATGTATGTCTCCACCAGGGAATATAGTCCCAAAAGAAGAACGTTTATGGAAAAATTTAAATGACTGTGACTTCATAAGGCTGCGTAAATATTAGCAGGTGAAACATCAATTTTTAAGGTGGGTGTTTTGCTTGAATATTTGGTTTTGAAAGATTAAGAGGTTTTGCAAAATATCAGGAAAACTGAAATATGGGAAATGATTGTCAGTAATCTTACGTGTATGAAAATTGAATATATTAGGCTCAAACATGCAAAATNGGGAAATGATTGTCAGTAATCTTACGTGTATGAAAATTGAATATATTAGGCTCAAACATGCAAAATGGGCAGTATGGTCCTTTAATGTTTAATTTTGAAAGATTACGGGATCTGGTTAAATAAGAGAAAAAACAAACAAAAAAAAAATTTTATGTTTTGGAAATTGGTTGTCAGTAATGTGTAGCATTTATTGGGCTTAAACATGCAAAATCGCCAGTATGGTCCTTTAAGAACCACAATCTTGCAAAAAAGTAGATTTTCGTTCGGGGTGGATCCATGTTATACATATAGGCTACTACATTTACCAGCCTGCAAGGACATACAGAAAGTGACGCGTGAGTCTAACCTGTCAAATTAATATTCCACTCTTCCCTCTTCCCCTGACTCGTCCTTTTCCTAAATCCACTGAGGATTCAGATGACATAGCGACAAGAAACACTGCGGTGTCACAAAACATTAAAGCGAAATGTTCTGCAGTCAGCATGACGGTATGGCGTCTCATTTATTAGAGTCCCCACAGAAGTGCTAAGACAGCCAGTCAGCACGAGCCCCATCTTGGCTCCTGTTTTTGTCAATCTCATCTAAAAGTTGCACTCAGAGGGGATCAGGACATAAACAGTACTTCCTTTCTTAAAGGACCATACTGGCGATCGTGCATGTTTGAGCCCAATATATACAATCCACATATACATTCCGTTACTGACAAGCATTTTCTAAAATATTCTACTTTAGCGGTAAATCTGAGAATTTTTTTGTCCTACCTTCCACTGCCATTGGTTTCAGTTCATTCCAGTAAGTTATAAAAATCAACTTGTGGAGACCTGAAACATGCTTGAGATACGTAATCCATCACAGCAAACATTATTGTCCACTGGATATTTTTGTCAAAGGAACTTAATTTAACTGAGCACTGCACTGAAGACAGTGTACTTCTCCGCCAGGGAATATAGTTCCAGGAGAAGACAGATTTTACTGAAAAATTAAAGTGAGCACCCCTTCTACAATCATGCATAAGTGCTAGAAGGCAAAACATTGAACTTTAAGGTGGGTGTATCACCTAAACATCTAAATTTGAAAAATAAGGTAATTTGAAATAATAACAGGAAAACTAAAATACGGTTTTATGTTTTGGAAATTGTTTGACAGTAACATAACATACTGTATATGCAGGTTGTATATATTGCTCAAACGGCAACGATCGATGGTGTGGTCCTTTAAACATTATTTTAAGGCTATATTTGTTTCAGGAAAGTTTTATTAAGAGGGCATATTCTGATTTTTGTTATTTTCCCCTCATGTTTATAGTGTAATATAACAGGAACTATATGTTGTCAAAGCTGCAAAACATGAGGTTCATGCCTATAGAAATTAATTTAATAAGACAAACCCATAGGTCCTGAACTGCAAGAAAAGCTTCGTTTTTGATTCATCCTTAATTTTAATAGCATGATGATGTCACCAGGTAACACATTTAAATTTGCCCATCTGCACACTTGGTCATACACACCAACAAAGTACAACGTTAGCGGGCAAGTCTTTAGCCAGCATCCATGTTTCACAGTCTGTGGGTGTTGCCAGCTCAGCTCAGGTGATTCAGCCAGCCAATCAGAACAGAGTATATGGGCGCTTTAAATATACTGAACCCAAGACAGCCCGTTTTCCTACAGTGTGCACAGCGACGTTGCAGCAATGGAGAGCAGAAGTGGATCCCCTTTAAATCTGCATTACTCTCAAAAATTGTCAAAATAAATGCAGAAAAGTTTTGAACTTCAAACTTACCAATTAGAAGCAGATGAGCATGCACTGAGAGAATATGATGTTCTTCAATAAAATACAATCCCATTTAGTCAAAACATTTACATGGCTACTAAATGTGGCTAACTCACTATGGAATGAATCATCAAAACTCCACACTGCCCCTTTCATACTGTGTGAAATCGAATTTGAAAGAGATCAAATCATTTTATTTGGGGTTGTAAATTGAGAAATTTGTTTTCTCATCACTTTTGTATTCTACTTATTAATGTCAGAACTCCAACAGCCAGCTGGACGTTTTACATTTTAGATGCAGAGGCCCTTTGTTGTGAGAAAATCCGTTTAAGAGACAACTTCACTGACGAAGTAGCTTTAACTTATCCAAAATATTAAAAAAAAGCTGTATTCTGTATCACAAGCAAACTGCAGAAAGAACACCATCATTTATCTTTCCAGGCAGAGACGGGCTCCGGTTACCCAAGGAGAGACATTTTGTGCCTCCTAGGCAGACGGACATCACAGGTGCCAAATGAAGACATTAATCATGTGTTTAGCCTCTGACATTTTCTCTCTTTTGGGAAGGATTTCTGTACTTCTTTTAGAAAGAGGCACGTTCTGGATGACTATTTTAGCCACAGACACATTAGCATGTCCTGTATGACCTGAGTTCAAGATTAAAGGGGACAATTCCATGCATCCATTCCATGCATAATTCCATGTTCTTATTTTCATTTAAGGGTCTATTCTGAAAACTTGCAATGCTTCAATTTGCAAAAAACATAATAAAAACACATTGATCTAACTGTACTCTTCCTTGCTGAAACACAGTTGTGCACACTGAGTGAAAACACACAGTTTTAGGTGCTGTCTCATTGAATCGTTTCCTAAATATTTGTAATCGAATCGAAATGGAGACAAAGATTTACACCCCTAGTAAAGAATATCAAAAAACAAAGTGATGACTTTTTCCAGCTTGGTCCAGACATTCTAAATTTTGTGACGAATGAGCCAAACCTGTATGAGATTAAAAAGACAGAGAAAAAAAAACTGTTCTGGAAAAATTCAAAATGATGGAAAAGAAGCTAGTCAGGCAGAAATGGGCATGGCTAGACCCAAGCTCTAGACCCAAGGAATCCAGAAAAAAAAAGTGTTTTGATTCTCTTTGTAGTTCAAAAGCTAAAGGCTAAAACGTAAAAGTGATTATTACCAGCATCATGCTGCTCACCTGCAAAATGGAATCACTTCTTGCTCTTGACATTATCTATCTGTCCAAAATTTCATCCACATCTGTCCATAACTTTTTGAGATATCCTGCTACCAAACAAACAAACAGACAGATAAACATCACATGATGTCCTTGGCTGATGTAACAAGTAATCAAAACTTTTATTTCCGTTCAGGACCTGCAGGTTTGTCTTACTGGATGTGTTTCTACAGGAGTCAACTTCAGGTTCTGCAACTTTGACAACATTCAACACCTACTACTATAGAATAAGGGAAACTAAAACTTTGTCCATTTAAATGATTCCTCTGCAAGACACTCAGTTGTGTGCTGCAGGTCAAAACACCACTACACTTAAAGGACCATACCACCATTTTGCATGTTTGAGCCTAATATATTCAATTTTCATACACGTAATGTTACTGACAATCATTTTCCAAAGGATAAAACCATATTTCAGCTTTCCTGATATTTTGCAAAATCTCTTAATCTTTCAAAATCAAATATTCAGGTGATACACCCACCTTAAAAATTGATGTTTCTCCTGCTAATAGTTTTGCAGCCTTATGAAGTCATGGTCTTCTAAATGTTTTGATAAACGCAGGTCTTCATTTGGGACTATATTTCCCGGTGGAGACATATATTTACTCTGCACTTTTTATTGCATTTAAACACTAAAATTGTGTAACTTCTAAAAACTAAACCTGAATACACGTCTTGTTCACAATGATGGATTACCTATCCCAAGAACATTTCAAGTATCAACAAGTTGATTTTAATAGCGTACCAGAATAAACTGAAACCAATGGTGGTCTAGGAAATTTTTTTTTTTTTTTAATTCACCGTTCCAGAAGTATACTTTGGGAAATGATTGTCAGTAACGTTACGTATATGAAAATTGAATCTATTAGACTCAAACATGCAAAATGGATGGTATGGTCCTTTAACGTGTGAAAACGGTTTGTCTGAAGTCTTTCTACTATTGTGTAATTCGATATCTGGAGCAGGAACATAACCTTCTTATTTGTGTCTGCGCTGTATAATCTGAGTTTCAGATTTTGCGCTCTTTGTGAGTTTTCTGAGACGGTGTTGGGTTTCCATCAAAGCAGAGTTGGGGCACCAGACGACGTCAGAGCAGCCGCGGTAAGACGGATGACAGTGGAGAGGCTTAGGAAAGAGATGGATTCACCGATCAATGCGTCAGCACGGGTCTCTCCTCTCTTAAGTGCTGCAAGTAATCCGGAGTGATTTACAGTATTGAGCAGAAGGACAGCTTGTACAGTTCGGCATTTCCCCCGCTAACGCAGGATCTGATGTAACTATCCCCTGTGCCCATCAGTAAATGGAAAGCAACGTGACCCTCCCCACCCCAATAATTCCACGCACTGTGAAAAACACACACCATCGAGGCTCGGAGAAAACAGGAAAAAAAGAAGAAAAAAGGAGATAGCTTTATGCAGAGATGCACGTTTTTGGATCACCTCTGACATGTAAATAAGGAAATACTGCAGTAACGCCTCTTTCAAGATGCTAAAGAAGCTAAGAAACAAAAAGATGCCATTCATTTATGCTTGAAGGAACATGGTTATGTGATGATTCTTATCCTTATCGGCACATTAAAGGACCATACTGGCCATTTTGCATGTTTGAGCCTAATATATTCAATTTTCATACACTTACCGTTACTAACAATCATTTTCCAAAGCATACTACTGGAACGGTGAATTAAAAATGTTTTTCCTACCTTCCAGACCTCCATTGGTTTCAGTTCATTCTAGTACACTATTAAAATCAACTTGTTGATACTTGAAACGTTCTTGGGATAGGTAATCTATCATCATGAACAACACATGTATTCAGGTTTTTTTTCTAGAAGTTACATAATTTTAGTGTTTAAGCACAATCAAAAGCGCAGAGTGAATGTATGTCTCCACCAGGGAATATAGTCCGAAAAGAAGACATGCTTCTTCTTCTTTTCTTTCGGCTTTCCCTTCAGGGGTCACCACAGC
>VXCM01005015.1:0-34443 GCA_014773175.1 Lucifuga dentata
AACTGACATAGGTGTTGATCCTCGTGTTAAATCACTTTATTCCACTCGATAAAGGTTCTGTCACTGGGAATATGAGGTGGTTACGTCTAATAACAGCATATAGTCCTAGTGTCATGCTGAGGTTATTAGAAGGTGGTTTAATTGTGGGAGANGTCTAATAACAGCATATAGTCCTAGTGTCATGCTGAGGTTATTAGAAGGTGGTTTAATTGTGGGAGAATAGCTCTGAAGGCGTAAGTGTAAAATAGACGGCAACCACTGGTTTTACATAAGGGGCACGAATATGCAAATATTTTCGCTGCGAAACTGTCTCGTCAATATTTACTATACAGTACACCCGTGGCGATGCAAATTTATGACTGCTCATCAAGAAAGTTTGGCGGTGCAACCCGACATGAAGATGGATTCAACATCATCCACTGATGATGATAAGAGAAGATGATGTGATCCTTTTGATTTGATCCTTCTCTTCTTCCAGAGAAGAAGAGAAAATGTTTGTGGATTCATCCGATTCTGGAGGGAAGGAAAGAACAGGAGGAGTTTGACTGTCTGATGAGGAGCTTGATGATTGATGTCTGTTAATTCACACGGAAAACTTTTTTTTTTCTAATTCCATAAATTTTTAAATAGTATTTATTTACTCATGTTTCTTTTGGGATTTAAATGAGTTTTGTTTTGTGTGTGTGTGTGTGTGTGTGTGTGTGTGCGTGTGTCGCTGGGGGGGCATTATTGTGATGGAGGACTTTGAGTATGTGGGCTTTTGGCTTTTTGGAGTGACTTTGGAGAAGCACACACACACACACACACACACACACACACACACACACAAACACAGATGAGTGGATGTTGGCACACAGCCACTTGTTATGACCCAATAAGAAGGGTGACCAGCTGCTCCCTGGCTGTATTTTGCCAGTTTTTGGGGTGGAGAGAGAGCATGCACACACACACACACACACACACACACACACACACACACACACACACACACACACANCACACACGCTTGAACCTCTTCCTGCCGCTGACACCATGTCTGTCTCCACGCCAAAACCCAGGCCGTCTAAACTATGACAGAGCTCCGGTCATCCGTCACAATCTGCAGCCCCGCCCACTCTCAGGCCAGCTCTCAGACTAATGAGAGGATTTGTAGAGTCAGCCTCTGACTTTCAGGACTCAGCACCTGAATGTAAATGAAAGCGACTCCATCACGCCAGAGAAAAAAAGAACGACAGAAATGTTGTTTCATGCTAATTGTGCAACTGTCTGCTTTTATCAGGCAGTATTTTCCCTAGATACTCAGAAGATAAAGATCTACCTGTCACACACCACCTCCCACGTGAATTTATGGTGTGTTACCCGAGAAAAAAGTGATATTTCACACACAAACATTTCACAAGTCCAAGTAGTTTTTGTTTTTTGTACAGGAAAAATTCAAGGCAGGAGGAAGATGAATCCTGTCCTGTGTTTCTGCTCCTCCTGTGGACAGCGGCTTCACAGACTTTCTGTATTTCCAGACATTTCTCTTTCCTGCCGCCTGCAGCTTTTAGTTTCCTGCAGCTCTTTTTCCCCTGATATACATGTTGCAGAGGTTCCATCATTCTCCCATTTGTCAGCTCACAAGAACGACAAAAAAAACTGCAAAACACGGGCGGTAACATAAGTGTAACAAAATACCAACGAGGACACAAAAAATACATTCTAACCAAAGAATTGCAGCTTATGAATGTGCGTAATGTGCGTAAGTTAGATGAAAAGCTGCAAAATAGTGCAATGAGAAGCCGGCATAGTGCTGTATGTTGCACCAGAAATGAATAAATGCTGATCATAACCATTTCCAACAGCAGTGGGATTCTACATAATTAACACTATTTTTAATATTCTCCACTGCAAAAAAGGCTTTGGACATCATTTTAGGATAAAGTTTAACAAGTTGTGCAATGACTCTTGTCTGTGTGCTTTTAAATCCAATCCATTTTTTTTTCATGTATGTAATTTCATCTTGTCACAGTATTCTGTTATATTATGTTATTTGTGCAACATGCAGCTTTTTGTGTGCTACATGTCTTAGCCTTCCTAAAGAGATTCTGAATCTCAAGTGGACTTCCTGGTTAAATAAAGGTTAAAAAAAAAAAAAGCCAGTATATCAGCAGGCATTCATAGGCATACTCAGTTTCCAGCCATATAAACTTAAAGGATCATACCGCCCATTTGGCATGTTTGAGCCTAATATATTCAATTTTCATACATGTTGCGTTACTGGCAATCATTTCCCAAAGGATAAAACCGTATTTCAGCTTTCCTGATATTTAGCAAAATCTCTTAATCTTTCAAACTCAAATATTCAAGTGATACACCCACCTTAAAAATCCATATTTCTCCTGCTAATAGTTACACAGCCTTATGAAGTCACGGTCCTTTAAATTTTTCCATAAACTCAGGTCTTCTTTTGGGACTATATTCCCTGTTGGAGGCATACATTCACTCCACGCTTTTTATTGTACTTAAATGCTAAAATTATGTAATGTCTAAACAAAAACCTGAATACACATCTTGTTGGTGATGATGGATTACCTATCCCAAGAACATTTCAAGTATCAACAAGTTGATTTTAATAGCAGACTGAACTGAAACCAATGGAGGTCTGGAAGGTAGGAAAAACATTTTTAATTCACTGTTCCAGTAGTATGCTTTGAGAAATGACTGTAATATGAAAATTGAATATATTAGGCTCAAACATGCAAAATAGATGGTATGGTCCTTTAACTGGCTTCGAATCACAAAGTAGCCAGACTCTTGTGGAAGATGATGTTATTGAGCCCAATTTGGAAATGTCATTGTATTTTTTTTCTTGTGAAAATATCAGACGTTGGGGTGATTTTTTTTTTTTNTTTTTTTTTTTTTTTTTTTTTTTTTTTTTACATTATGGTAACTACACAGCATCAAATAAGAGAAGTGATAATTGAAGCTCATTCATAAAGTTCCCCGACGCTAATTAGCGCAGCAGCGTTGCAATTCCGATCCGTTGTTGTAAGGTGTTTCTCAGGTAAAATCCAATAAAAATCAGCTGAGTCACGTTTTATGATGCTTCATATGATGTTAAAGCTAAAAGGACGTGTTAAGTTAGCAAAGAAAACCTGAATTTTCTGCTTTAGTGCTTTTTATACAGACACTAACCCAAATTTTTGCACATTGGGAGGGTAGGGGTGGTGTGTGTGTTTGTATGTGTGTGAATGAGAGAGAGAGAGAGAGAGAGAGCAGCATTTGATTCTTGAGGAAGAGACTTAGTGCCACTAGAATGTGTTGAGATCAGAGCAAATGTCTCTATTGATATAAACTCACAAATCAACTGAGTGGACTTATCTGTCAAACTTATTGATCACTAACATGATCAAATACAGTTTAAAACATCACTCTGATTTCATACCGCTGAAATTTACCACCAGACTGAAACAGATCTTCATTTTTGTGTGTTTTATGAATCGCTTACTCTACCTGCAAAATAAAAAAAGACAGAAAATACCATAGTAACGCCTCTTTCAAGGCTAATGCTAAAAGAGGCTAGTAACAGGCATTTATGAATGAGAGGACATGTGTGTGTGGAACACTGGTTGCCCTTATTGACATGTTAAGTCTTGCATTGTGTTTTATAAATTACAGCCCATTGTGTGGAAAAGGACTTAAAGGACCATACTGGTGATCGTGCATGTTTAAGTCCAATATACACAACCCATATACTGTATATGTTATGTTACTGACAGACAATTCCCAAAACATAAAACCGCATTTTAGTTGTCCTGTTATTTTTCAAATCTCCAAATCTTTCAAAATCAAATGTTCAGGTGATACACACACCTTAAAAGTCAATGTTTCACCTTCTAACATTTATGCAGGATTGTAGAAGACATGGTCATTTTAATTTCTCTGTAAAAGCCGTCTTCTCCTGGGACTATTTTTCCTGGCGGAGACATACATTGTCTTGCCTACAGCTCTGTGTTGAATCAGTTAAATAAAGTTATTTAAAAAAAAAAACCTAACAGACATCTTGTTCTCTGTGATGGATTATATATCTCAAGCATGTTTCAAGTCTGTACAAGTTGATTTTTATAGCATGTTGGAATGAACTGAAACCAATGGCAGTCTGGAAGGTAGGAAAAACAGTTCTAAAATTTACAGCTGAAGTATGCAGGTTGTATATACTGGGCTCAAACATGCACGATCGCTGATATGATCCTGTTGGAAAATATCCATTCTGTGCTGAATCTGCTAAACGTCTTTCTGACACCCGTTTCTTGACCTAAATGCTTTATTTTGTAACTGTAGCACAGAATCGACATGCTGTGCTTTCCCAGACTAGTTCTGACTGTGTGAGACAAATCGTACGTTCACACACTCTTTACTTTTATGATACAAATTGTCAGATCACACATTCTGTACTTTTCAATCCTCTATTTCCCACGAGAAGACAACGTTTACCTCACAGTCGCCTACAGAGTCAGTCTGGACCAGCTTCTTGCTCCCTCGCTATAAAGCCATATAACTTCCATATTTTTGAGATTCTTTTGCACTGTAAGGGCGATCTCCCACCACGTCGTGAGATCTTCAACTTCAATCAAGTAAGACAAGACTCTGAGACTCCTGTATGAGACAACAACTGCAAGCTTATCCAACACTTTTTTAAACCCTTAAAGGACCATACCACCCATTTTTCATATTTGAGCCTAATATATTAAATTTTCATATATGTAACGTTACTGACAATCATTTCCCAAAGCATGCTACTGGAACAGTGAATTAAAAATGTTTTTCCTGCCTTCCAGACCTCCACTGGTTTCAGTTCATTCTGCTATTAAAATCAACTTGTTGATACCTGAAACGTTCTTGGGATAGGTAATCCATCATCACCAACAAGACGTGTATTCAGGTTTTTTCACAGTTTTTTTAATTTTAGCGTTTAAGCATAATAAAAAGCGTGGAGTGAATGTATGCCTCCACCGGGGAATATAGTCCCAAAAGAAGACCTGCATTTATGGAAAAATTTAAAGGACCTTGACTTCATAAGGCTGCCAAACTATAGTATTAGCAGGCGAAACTTGGATTTTTAAGGTGGGTGTATCACTTGAGTATTTGATAAGAGATTTTGCAAAATATCAAAAAAGCTGAAATATGGTTTTAACCTTTGGGAAATGATTGTCAGTAACGTAACATGTATGAAAATTGAATATATTATGCTCAAACATGCAAAAACAGACGGTATGGTCCTTTAAATGCATAGGACAGGTTTTACTGACCCAGGACCATATTATGCACCTCTAATTCATTCTTTTTTCTTTTTTTTTTTTAAATTGAGCCCTCAACTCCCTGCTATTCGTCACACTCTTTGTTTTTAACAGTTTTGTGGTTTGAAGTTGCCAAATGGTTTAAAATAGTTATGTTTTTTTCTAAAAAGTGTGTAGGGTCGGTAGGGATCTGAGGTATGTAAGAGCTTTGGCCACATTTTAGCACTGTAGTGTGGATAGGATGAACAAACGCTGACAGTAGGAGAAAGAAGACTGTTTATGCTAGCTAGCTTACTGCTACAGCGCCGTGTAAGAGCTACACTGTAGAGCAGCACTCGCTATGATTTTGGATGGTTTTGGGTGATCTATAAGTCATTGGAAAAAAACTAATATGGCAATTTCTGTTTTGTTTTGATTTTTGTGGGTTTGTAATTGTTCATAAAATGTTCTGAAAGTTTACAAGCAAAGATATTTCACTTTGTAGCTCAATTTGTGTTGCATAAGTAGCAGATCTCTAATGATCAAGGTTATGTAGGAATGTCTGAGAAACAACTCGTGCATTTAAAGGACCATATCACCCATTTTACATGTTTGAGCCTAATATATTCTGAAACCAATGGAGGTCTGGAAGGTAGGAAAAACATTTTTAATTCACCGTTCCAGTAGTATGCTTTGGGAAATGGTTGTCAGTAAAGTTACATGTATGAAAATTGAATATATTAGGCTCAAACATGCAAAATGGATGGAATGGTCCTTTAAGGGTAAAGCATGTGTCTTTAGTCGTATGAGTCTTGTCGGGCAGATTGAGTTCTTCCACCTGTTTTATCAGCGGTTTGTCTGCAGCAGGATCTGCAGCCTGTTGACTCACTGTATTGTAACGACAAACATCTCCACTCAGTGCATTTACCTAATTAGCTAGCAGCTGTAGCGAGAGGGATAATTGATTGCAGGGCAATATGGTTGATTTGCAACTCAACCAAGCTAATAATTTGTTATTGATTGAAGCATTAGGGAGGAAAAACACGACGCAGAGATGTTACCCTGCCAAACAAAAAAAAAAAAAAAANAAAAAAAAAAAAAAAGCTCTGAAAGTCTGAGTTTTTAATCTACTTTAATGATATTACACCTCGCTAAGCTAACATGGCGAGGAGTGCAGGGTGGAAGATGATGAACTGCAGGTTTCAGCTCAGCAACACAGACTCATACGTTACGATGGGAGGAGATCGCTTTACTCAGGAACCGTGTGTGTGTGTGTGTGTGTGTGTGTGTGTTTGCTTGCTGGGGTTTGCTTGCATATGTGCTGACAGACCTGACTAGAGAGGTCGATCAAGGTCACAGCATGATTGCAAATTGTTTTTCTTGCTATTTATTAATAACTTCTTGTACGTTTTTTGACACTTTACATCAGCGTACTTATTTAGGAGTTGTTGCTATGACTTTTAGGAATTATAAATTTTCTACTTTGTAAGTTATTCCATGTTTTTTAAGGCAATTTTTGCCATATGAGAGAGAGAGAGAGAGAGAGAAAGAGAGAGAGAGAGAGAGAGAGAAAGAGAGAGAGAGAGAGAGAGAGACCATGATTCAGAATCTTCCATTGAGATTTAGCCAATCACAAGGCTCTGTTCATGATTTATAGTTTGACTCAGCCAACCATTCACAAAGCAAGCTCTAATTTAGCCAATCACAGAATATTCTATTCTATTCTATTCTATTCTATTCTATTCTATTCTATTTTGTATTTGTATGTATTCTATATTGTATGTAATATATTGTAATTTAGACAGTGCTATACTTTTTTAAGATAAAATTCTAGACAATATTCTACAGTAGGATATTGTAGAATGGAATATTATAGATATTTCTGGAAAATTGTAGTGTACAATATGTGTGAGAAAACAATGGCATAATAGAAGACTAGAATCTATATTAGAATATTCTGCTGTAAAAGATAGAATAATCTGGAATCTTCTAGAATAGAATTTTATGGTCTAGAAATATTGCAGAATTGAATATTCTAGAATGTTGTTGAATAGAATAGTTTCTTTGGGAAGTGCGTCTTCTGGTTTTTATGTATTGATGTGCTTAAACGTCTAGAAAACTATTTTATTTCCACAAATGTACATTTTATTAATCATTCCCTGGGTTTGTCTCATTTAAAATTAAAATTGGCCTTTTCACAAAAGTATTTAAAATACATTATGAGTAAAATTCTTCAAAATTACAAAATTCTTAGGACATACAGTATTTTTTTTTTTTTTTNTTTTTTTTTTTTTTTGAACAATATATTGATTTTAAACTGCACTCAATATACAGCCTCATCACTTTTTCCACAAATAAAGATCAACAGAATCGAAGCGGCTGCCAACATGCAGGTAAATGATTATGAACAAAAAATAATAATGAAATAAAATAAATTTAAACAAAAAGCTCCTCCTCTTTTTTCCCTCTCTGCCAGATGGTAATTCTTACATCATGAGATACAATTAGTGAAAAAAAATAATACAAAATTGCATTTCTTTGTCATTTCAAGAGTCTTGATCTCAGAGTCTGCACGGCCCACAACAATCACCACTCAAACGTCTGCTTCATCATCGACCAAATCAATCTGATTTACATAATACATAAAGGCTCTCCATATATCTTCAAACATTTTTTGTTTACCTTTCAATGTATAAGTGATCCTTTCCAATGGCAGACTTGACAACAATTGCCTTACCCATTGTGTACTTTTTAGTCTGTAAGTTTTTTTTTCCACATCAAAAATACTATTATTCAGTGCAATTAACTTTTTAGCATTTAGCAAACTAAGGTCTGTCAATATTAGGTCATTTTTACTATAGTTATGCTTTTCTGGATATATACCCAAAAGAAAAAGCTGAGGGTCCAATAAAATTAGTTTTGAGATAATCCTTTCAATTATTAACCGTACCTCTTCCCAGAATATTTTAATTTTCCTGCATTGCCAAATACAATGAAACAGTGCCCTTAGCCTCACTGCACTTAGTACATGTGTCTGGCATGTCTTTATTATACTGACTGAGCTTTACAGGAGTTATATATGTTTGCATTAATCAGTTGTACTGTATTAGTTTGAGGCGTGTGTTTACTGTCTGAGTTTGAGCTTCAGCAGAAGCTGATTTCCAATCTTCCACTGAAATTTCAGTTTCCAAATCTTCCTTCCAAGCATTTAATTTATATTCTGAACTTTCTGGTGAGGAGGATACCAGCAAACCATAAAACCCTGATATAATACCCTTTCTTAAGATGTCCTTTGTCATCATTTCTTCAATAAGTGATAGTGAAGGTTTAGTAACTGTGTTGTTTTGGTTTGCTTTAACAAAACTTCTTAGCTGAAGATATTTGAAGAAGTATTTTCTGTTAAGATCAAATTTAATCCTTAATTCTTCAAATGACATCATTATTTCAGAATTTGGTAAGAATAAATCTTGAATATTTTCTAGACCTTTGGAAGCCCATAATTTAAATGTGGCATCTGCTCTTCCTGTTGTAAAATTCTGATTGCCCCATATTGGGCTGTATTGTGACAGAGATAGCGGTTCCTTTAGATATTTTTTTACATCATACCATATTTTTATCATATGACATACAGTATATTTCATGTAAATCCCCTTCTTACATTGTTTTATAAAGACATATTATGTATATGTACCAATGGTACATAACAATTTTTTATGTACCATTTTTCAACTTTTTATTTATGTTTAAATTACTTTTAAAATTTTATTCATCAATACTATTATTGATACTATATTGTTGCTGCATTTTCTTTATTATTTGTATTTTGGCAGTCATGCTATTAAGGCCTTGGTCCATGCTGCCTGTTTAACTTTTGTAAAGTTAATAAAGTTTCTATTAAAAAAAAGTTATTCATGTGCGACTTGTGTAATAAAAGTGTTGTTCTTGCTGAGCAGAAACAAACTGCATCTCTAAGAGCTACAAGTTTTAAGTGAATGCTGTTGTGCTTCATTGACTTGTGCAAACTCCTGCCCCATTGAACGCACCACCATTGCATTCAATTTTCCAATTTTAATCAGCCATTAAATTAAGTCCCAGAGTTTAATTGCACATTTTAAATAATTATCTGGAGGTCAGAGGTTAGGTACTTCTGGGAGACGGCTCATTGCTGAAGTGTAAGGGGTTTCTGGGACATTTTTATCACTCCGTGTCCTCTGCTCCCTTCTCTCTCTCTCTCTCTCTCTCTCTCTCTCTCTATCGACTTGCTCATCTCCGTTGGTTTCTGTGCAGGAGACCCGCAGAAATTTAAAGTTTGAAGGAAGAAATTACTTTGAAGGAACTCGGACAGAGTTTCTTTCTTTGAAGCAGGTACCTGAGGTGCTGAAGTTTGACTTTTTTGTCTGTCTCTTGTCTCCTGCAGCTGTATCCCAGAGGTCCGCCTTGGCATTTAGAGGAGAGGTCATCACCATGACAGCATCCTCACAGGACTCCAACCCCTTATCTATGGCCGGCGTCCTCCTGCTCCTTCTCCTCTCCACTGCCATCGCCCAAAACGCTGAACTCCCTGCAACACCAGCCGCATCATCAGACGTCCTGTCCCGGCCAGAGTGCACCAAGAAAGAACATCCCAAAGTCTCCACCCAAGGTGAGACACCAGCTTCAACCAGTCATTCCAACTCAATCAACCAAATCATAACGTAATACAGCAATATGGTGATTGATTATGTAATTACATGATTAGATTTGCTTCCTTTTTGAGTTACTGCAAGGTTTTCGTCAAATTGTGGGAATGAGTTACTGACATAGAAGTAGAAATTAGAGTTTAGCATAAAATAACCCTAGAAATGCATTGAACATTATATATTAAAGGACCATACCACCATTTTGCATGTTTGAAGCTAATATATTCAATTTTCATACAAGTTATGTTACTGACAATCATTTCCCAAAGGATAAAACTGTATTTCAGTTTTCCTGATATTTTGCAAAATCTCTTAATTTTTCAAAATCAAATATTCAAGCGATACACCCACCTTAAAAATCCATGTTTCTCCTGCTAATAGTTACACAGCCTTATGAAGTCATGGTCCTTTAAATTTTTCCATAAACGCAGGTCTTCTTTTGGGACTATATTCCCCAGTGGAGGCATACGTTCACTCCACACTGTTTATTGCACTTAAACGCTAAAATTATGTAACTTCTAAAAAGAACCTGAATACACATCTTGTTGGTGATGATGGATTACCTATCCCAAGAGCGTTTCAAGTATCAACAAGTTGATTTTAATAGCAGAATGAACTGAAACCAATGGAGGTCTGGAAGGTAGGAAAAACATTTTTAATTCACCGTTCCAGTATTATGCTTTGAGAAATTATTGTCAGTAATGTTACATGTATGAAAATTGAAGCTCAAACATGCAAAATGCAAAAAACAAAACAAAACTTAACAATATGAGGTAGATGGATTCATCCTTAAACTCTGACTGATTACATAGCAACTTGTATTGTTGAACAATCTGAGTCCAAATTCATAAATGAAACTTGTTTTTTTTTTTTTTTNTTTTTTTTTTTTTTTTGTACAGCAGCAGTCTGTTGCTAACATAAGACACTTTTCAGACCTGAAGTTCAGACGAGAGAGACAGAGAGAGACAGACAGAGAGAGACAGAGGGAGGGGGAGACAAAAAAGTAGCATTTTCCATTGGCTGCAGTTACCGTTCAGTTCTGATCTTATTTTCCGGTACCTGATCAACACGTGGAACTTAAGTCCTCTTTCTGCTGCACAAGGAACAAGAACTAGAAACAAGAACTACACCAGAACTATTTTCTGTTTCAACTGTTTTGTGTTTCAACCGACTTCAGGAGAAACGATACCGAAATGAACTGGGCTGTGATGACGACTAGGATACATAGTCTAACACATGAACATGGAGGAAAGTGAGATGCTGAGTTTCATCATATTTCTTTGCATTTAGGCCATTTATTGAATCAGTGGTTTATCGTTGTCGTTCTGGTGTTTTGAATGTGTTGCAGGTAAAACAAGCCAGCTAAAGGCTTTCATAGCTACTTCAGTGATGCAGTGGTTTTTGTGACCAATCAGCGCTAAACAGTGCAGTAGCCCCACCCCTAGAGTCCTATTTGGTGTCCTACATGTTGAATGGGGACCAGAAAATGAAGCCGGAACTGTAATGGTTACCGTAGCCGATGGAAAATGTGAAAGTTCCTGTTTCTCGGACCAAAAAAGTACTGTGACAATAAAACAATATTTGTTTTATTTTCTTGACACTAATGAATATTTCCATGTTCTGATAATTAAACTGATAATTAAAGTGAGATCTTTTGAGATACTTTTTCACTGCGACGCAAAGACTCTCTGGATCCCTTTTTTCTCATAAATAAATATACGTCCTCGTTAGTCATTTCATTGCGTTCTACAGCTTCTTCAACAGTCTTGAATCCCTGCTGGGGTTCATTTTTTGTACAAACAAGCTAAATGTGATTATTTAAAATGGTGGTTGTCTGCCTGTTTGGGTGGAGGAAAGCTTCTTCCTGACCAGTTACAGGGTGTTTGGTCTTCTGAGGTCCACCCAGCAGTTCCTGAATCATCAGAGTATCTACACTGGAGTTGTTGGAACTAATGCTGTGTTCCAGCTCCCATGATGCTATATATAAACCAAAAACATGGTCAATAAATACTGTAAAATATATAAATTTCATAGTAAAAACTAACTAAAGTAAAGTTAGATTACAGGACTGTTTGGATTGTTTAATATTAATACAGTGGGTATTAACATTTGTGCAGAGAAGTTCATTTTCTGAAAATTATTATACACTATACTGTAGATTGTTAACTTGGTGATATATTTTGACCTTTTTATTTCAATTTCACACAAGAAAAAATACTTTATTCAGCTGTTAGCTGATTTACATTCACAAAGTTTGCCTCCACATGTGCCGCCATGTTGAGTGACATCATCCTCATTGAAATCCATCAAATCCATAGATGGATTTCATTCGAACTTCCAAGTTGGAGATCCAACTTCAAGTGCCGTTCCAACGCAGTTTTTCAAGTAGGAAGTTGGACAATTTCGAATTCCAAGTTGCCTGGAACGCCGCAAAACAAATGGTTCAGGAAATGTAGTTCAGGTGCCAAAAATGGTTCCTTGGTGATTTCTTGAGTTCCTAAAATGTTCCTTAAAAAATAGAGGAAAACACATTACTAAGAGGAAAATGAAAACAATTCCTAACCGTATCCCTGTGCCAGCTCCAATAAAATCTCACAGTTTGGCATCCAGACAGGTCAGCATGGAGCTATAAAAGAATGATGTTAAAGGCTGAGACAGGAAAACAGCGCGGAATAAACCGTGCTCACTATCTCTCCTGTTCATCTGCACGGCCGGCCAAGAATCCAGGTCCTCCTCACGGCATGAAATACAGCAGTTTAGAACACAGACTCACAGATATGGTAGAATGAAAGGCAAACACGCAGAAAATTTATGTGTTTATTCTTGAATAAGATTGTTTGATTGCCAAGAACAGTGACTCAGATTTGAGAAGTGAAAAATCTTTGGCAGGGATCGAGGACAGAAACAGGAAAATTGAAGTAGCATCTGGAGGGAATATTTGGCGATGAGAAATATCAGTGCTGCTTCCACAGCATGTTGCAGCTTCAGTTTCTTCTGAAAAACGGAGCAGAAATTGGGGAAGTAGTTTTTTTTTGTTTTTTTTTTCTCCAGCGTTCTTTCCTTTCATTTCTGTCTCTTTACTCTGGCACTGCTTCAATGTTGTGGGTCAGTAAAAGTATTTTGATTTCATCTGATGAAAAATAGTTTCATACACATGCAAACACCAAATAACCAAATGCAGAACCAGGCTTTAATTTGAGACAGGCTATTAGAGCCAGAACTTAAAGGACCATACAGGTGGTTTTAACCTAACACAAACTCACATACACATTTCTTGACTGACAACCATTTTCTAGAACATACTACTGGAGCAGTAAAAATTAGAATTGTTTTTCCTACCTTCCAGACTTCATTGGTTTCAGGTCATTCAAGTACGCTATAAAAATGTACTTGTAGAGTCTTGAAACCTGTTTGAGATAAATAACCCATCACAGCAAACAAAACATCTATCAAAAACATCTGAATGTAGACGGACAGCTGTTTTTAATTGCTTGGTAAAAGCCGTCTTCTCCTGGGACTATGTTTCCTGGCAGAGACATACATTGTCTTCTGTGCAGCTCTGTGTTGGATCAGTTAAATGAAGTTACTTCAACTAAAAACTTAATAGATATCTTGTTCGTTGTGATGGATTATTTACCTCGTGTGTTTCAATCATTTACTGAAATCAACTGAAATCAATGGCAGTCTGGAAGGTAGGAAAAACACTAATAAAATTTATTTGACATGTCAGCCCTTAAAGTACAGGTGCAGATCACGGGGTCATTCCTATGTTCCCAGGGTTCTATTTCCCAGGGTCCTATGTTTCCAGGGTCCTATGTTCCCAAGCTCCATATACGTAGCACCACATAGCATATAAATGGGTTAGGGTTAGGAATATTCTGTTAACACACACTTAATGTGTGTGTTAACAGAATATTGAACTAGGGAACATAGGACCCTGGAAACATAGAACCCTGAGAATATAGAACCCTGAGAACATAGAACCCTGGGAACATAGGACTCTGGAAACATAGAACCCTGGGAAAATAGGACTCTGAGAACATAGAATCCTGGGAACATATAATGCTGGGAAAATAGGACTCTGAGAACATAGAACCCTGGGAAAATAGGACTCCGGTAACATAGGACTCTGGGAACATAGAAACCTGCAAGAATAGGACTTTGGGAACATAGAACTCTGGAAAAATAGGACTCTGGAAACATAGGACTCTGGTAATATAGGACCCTGGGAACATAGAACCCTGGGAACATAGTACTCTGGGAACATAGAACTCTGGGAACACAGAACTCTGGGAACATAGAACCCTGGGAACATAGGACTCTGGGAACATAGAACCCTGGGAACATAGGACTCTGGGAACATAGAA
The DNA here is from genome assembly GCA_014773175.1 of Lucifuga dentata. Classification (NCBI taxonomy): domain Eukaryota; kingdom Metazoa; phylum Chordata; class Actinopteri; order Ophidiiformes; family Bythitidae; genus Lucifuga; species Lucifuga dentata. The sequence continues at coordinate 14,305 of VXCM01005015.1, forward strand.
CCCTGGGAGCATAGATACACTCCCCAGATCATTCATTTTCTCCCTCGCTTTTATGTTGGATTGTTTTCAGCCCTGAATTTGACTTAAGAACTTTCTTTCATCGTTGTTCTGCTTGTGCTTTAATTCAGAAGCAGCAGTTCTGACTGAAAACTTGAGTCTCTCTCTTTTTTTAATTTTACAATCCATGAGCACAGACCCAAGAAATGGGCATTTTCAGCGTCCACAAAGCCGACCGAGGTGACCTATACGATGTGCTGAATCTTCGTCTCCTTTCCCCCGCTGAGCCTCCAGATGTCCAGATTAGCCAGAACTCCGTTGGTGCTCCACTTCAAAGATGTGCTGCTTGAGAACGGCTCTCATGGCGGGGAGCTGCAGGGCTGCCGGCCTGTCAGACAGGCGAGAGCGGCCATTATGCGGAGGCAGCCGTATAGAAAGTCCCACACAATGAAGGCGTCAGTGAGAACCTGAGATTAGCCTCCATGATTGATGAGCGTTTTATAGCAGCTTGTTGAAGCGCTACTCGGTCACCTGGAGGAGGCCATGAAGACGGCCGAAGAAGATGAGTGTGTGTGCGTGTGTGTGTGTGTGTGTGTGTGTGTGTGTGTGCGTGCGCGCAAGTGTTTTAGGGGTTTTAGTGTGCATGCTTATAAGGACAATTAATTGTGATGTGTGTTTGTGTTTCTATGCTTGACTGCCTATTTAAAGGAACATACAAGCGATTTTGCATGTTTATATTATACTGCCTGGTATGTTTTTGTGTTGTATGCTGAATTTCAGAGTCAAACACAAATTTCCTTATGGGACAATAAAGTATATCTTATCTTATCTTAAATCCAATATATACAACCCACATACATGTTCTGTTAGTGACAAACATTTTTAAAACATAAAACCGTATTTTAGTTTTCCTGTTATTTTGTCTATATATATATAGTATACCCTACATATGTATACACACACATACGGTATACAATATTGTTTAGCTACAGGTGAAATTTTGGCCTTGGTTAAAGGACCAAACCAGTGATTTTAACTGTTTAGGCCCAATAAATACTACCCATATCCCATATGGACATTACGTTACTAATAAACATTTTACAAAACCTAAAATTGTATTTAAATTTTCCTGTTATTTTACCAAATCCTCCAATCTTTCAAAATCAAATGTTCAGGTAATACACACACCTTAAAATTTAATTTTTCACCTCCAAACATGAATGTAGAAGGCACGATGATTTTAATTTCTCAGTAAAAGCTGTCTTCTCCTGGGACTATATTCCCTGGCAGAGACATATGTCGTCTTCTGTGCAGCTCCATGTTGGATCGATTAAATAAAGAACCCTAATAGACATGTCGTTCATTATGATGGATTACGTATTACAAACACGTTTCAGGTCTCTACAAGTTTATTTTAAAGTGTACTGGAATGAACTGAAAGCAATGGCAGTCTGGAAGGTAGGAAAAACAATTCTGAAATGTACCGCTCCAGTAGTATATTTTTGGAAAATGGTGTCAGTAACATAGCTGGGTTGCGTATTGGGCTCAGACATTCACTATTGCCAGTATTTTCCTTTAAGTACATGTTTGGCTGGAATATGAGGTTTAACCCCACTCGTGTGTGTGTGTGTGTGTGTGTGTGTGTGGAGGCCAAAGGGATCAGTAATCCCATTGCCATCGTGGAGCACCCTGAGCCAGACCCCAGATCCTCCATGTGACTTTGCTGTCTGCTCCATCCTCTGGATTTGGGCATTGTGTCCCCCCCCCCCCNCCCCCCCCCAGGACAGGCCTGTGACTGGGATTTGACATATGTCCAGATAAAATAACTACATCCGAAGCATCTATATCATGGATGCTATCCATGTTTGTGTACTGTATAGATTACATAATAATTGATAGGAATTTCTGATCTGATGCATATCAGATTACTTTGGCCTCTATGTCATCATACTTCTCCATTACGTGACAACACACGATGAACAGATTGTGTTTGTCTGGCGCTCCAGAAGATGTGCCAGCATTTATGTAACCACAGATTACTGCAGAATCACAACACAGGAAGCATGTAACCTTCATCCACCGCCACACACTCGCCTCAGACTCGCAATTGAGATGGATGATACTGGAGTGCAGCACCAGGCTGTGGTCCTGATAGGAGATAAGAGATAAGAGCATAGCAGGGGTATCAACAGGAATCTAGATATGGGATCTGGTTTGGGATCCCAGAAGAATTCATGGAAAGGGTTTGATATGTTGCGTGTGACAGAGGGTGAATGTGATGTGTATGAGAAGCAGATGAAGTACACATCAATCCATCAAGGCAACAAGACTCTGTATAAAAGCAGGTGTTCCTAGGACAAAATGTTTATAAAGGATGATTCTGCAAGTTTTGGTGTACATCCAGTGCCAATATTCAGTGCCAAAGCAGGAAGAAGTGCAGTGTTTCTGGAAGGCAGAAAACATTTGATAGATGGATGCACAAAGAATCTGACTTTAACGCCAGGGTTCACATCTCAGCTCCTCATTCAGTAATAACCATGATGATGTTTCTCTGACCTTAAAGGAACATACCAGTGATTTTGCATGTTTGAGCCCAATATATACAACCTGCATACATGTTACATTACTGATAACCATTTTCCAAAACATACACTTGGTAGTGGTAAATTTTAGAATTGTTTTTCCTGCCTTCCAGACTTTGGCTTCAGTTCATTCCAGTACGTTATTACAAAATCACCATGTAGAAACTTGAAACGTGCTTGAGATAAATAATCCAATACACAAACCAAACGTTCTTGTTTTTTTCTTATCTTATTTTTTCTATCATTGCAAACATGTCTGTTAATTTTCAGATTATCACACTTACTTAATTTAACCTCCATCACAGAGCTGCATGAAAGAAAATGTGTGTCTCCACCAGGGAATATAGCCCGGGACAAGACAGCTTTTACTGAGAAACTAAAAACAACTGTGCCTGCTACATTTGAATATATGCGTTACCAGACAAAACATTGAATTTTAAGGTGGATGTACTATCTGAACATTTGATTTTGAAGGATTAGGGGTTTGGGAAAATAACAGGAAAATTTAAATACAATTTTAGGTTTTGAAAAATGGTTATCAGTAACTAATGTGCATGTGGGTAATATTTATTGGGCCTAAACATGTAAAATCACTGGTTTTGTCCTTTAACCAAGGCCAAAATCTCACTGTAGTTAAACTATTTATTTATTTATTTATTTGACAATGAGAAACATAAAAAGGCAAGTCTCAAATGTCAAGGATGATGCTCAAAAGTCCAAGACTTGTTTCCACTGTGGTCCTTGAAATGGATCGAGTCAAGAAGGCCTAGTCAGGTAGCCAGGTGGCTACGTAGCACTGGCAGATAAAATGAAGATATTCGCTGCTATGTGCAGATAGTGCTGAATCATCAACTGAAAAGCAAATGAAAGATTTTGAAAAGTTGTCCAGTATTTATGTTTTATTTGGCAAATAACAAGGAAGTGGACCAGGAAGCGTTTGATAGAAAGACTCTTTGGCGTCTCTCACAGAGCAGATATGAAACCTGCCTGCTGATTTAAATGGCCTCGCAGTCGGTTCAAATCGCTGTAACATGCCTCTCTGAAGAGAAGCCTTTTCCCTCAAAAGGAGCAGAAATGAGCAGTGTCTTTGCTCATTTTCCCACCCTTGTGAATCTTTTCTTTCCCACTCGCTTTTTGTACTCGTTCCTGCTCCCTGCCTGTCTGTTCTGTTCTCTCTCTACCCATTTAATCTATTCTCGTCATTCTTTTTTCTTCTCCATGCTCCTGCTTTCATATTTCTCTTTCTAGCTCCTTTTTTTTTACGTTCTCTTCGTCTCCCTCTTTGCTCTGTAATGGGCAGAAAAATGTTTTGTGCACTTGGTACGAGTCCCTCCATCTCTTTCATCGTCTGGGTAATGGTGCTATCGTTTAGCTGCCCTGTCACCATCTGAAGGGCTCTTGAGCAGCAGAAGAGCGACATGACTGTTCAAGTTGAAACAGAAAGTGTGTGTTATGAAATTTCCTGCTTCTTTCTTCCTGTCCTTGTTTTGCCGCCTGCGCCTGGTTTTTGCTAAACCTGTGATTGCGTTGAACCCTAATTAGGCTTTCCTGTCAGAGCTGCAGTGTTTGCAGCCATCAATCAGTCAGCTGGACGCTGCTCTATCAGTCAGTTTAGCGCGCCGCTGAGGAAACCGCTCACCCACTGATGGCGTGTCAGGATATCAGATGAGGCGCCTGAGAGACAGAAAAGAGGGCTGGAGAACAGAAAACATTAAGGCCTTATTGCCACTTTAACTGAAAAGTGGACAAGTGGCAGTGGAATGGCTCTCTTTGCCATGTCCACGCCGTCTGCTGCCCTTTAGCAAATGACCACATCAGCATGGCCTTTGCCTCGTCTTTGCATTCTCTTTCTCGGACTCAACTTTCCAGCCGTTTTAGGATGCTCAGACACTGAAATCTCAGTTCAGCTTGGTCACTTTTCGAGGATTCATTAGCGATGTATTTGACTGTTTTATATTAAAATAGTTTAGATTGACTCATAGTTCAATCAAGCGCAACAGTACCATAAATCATGGCTTTAAAGGAGCATACCAGGAATGTTGCATGTTTGAGCCCGATATACTATATACAACCTGCATACGCATACATTACTGCCAAGCATTTTCCAACACATGCTACTGGAGCAGTAAATATTAGAATTGTTTTTCCTGCCTTCCAGACTTTCACTGGTTTTAGTTCATTCCAGTGCGCTATTAAAATCAACTTATAGAGACTTGAAATGTGCTGAGATAAATAATCCACCAACACAAGAATTTGATGGCAATCTCACAATATGACTGCTGCTATGACCTACGTCTATTAACCAGCCAATAGTAACGCAGCATTAAATGATGCGCCGGTCAAATAGACGCCATTAGCACCATTTTCAATAAAGTTTGGAAAAAACAATAAGAACAATAAGCATCTAATCTGAAGAGATGGAGACAAAATGTCTGAAAGTGAATTTGTGGGACTGTAACAAAGTCTGGTTGAGTTGTGGCTGCAAAAGCACATTTATATGACGTCACCTCCAGCGGTTACCATGACAATCGAAGACCGATGCAGAATAGAGAGAAATAGGGGAGGAATTGCAGCTCCTGGGTGGGTAGCATACTCCTCCTCCTCCTCCTCCTCCTCCACCTCTTTGTAGTTTATTTCACTACACAGAAACCAAGGTTAGCTTCTTGTTTAGCTTCATTATTTTCCATAACAGCAGTGCAGATTGATACATATGCTTATGACATATGCCAATGACGAACACTGATGATGTACGCTGATGATGTTCTGTGCTCACTTATTTTTTTGACTTTCTTGATTTAACAAGCATCAACATCAGTCTTATACATCAAACTTGATGTCATGCACAGGTTTATTAGTGTCTCTCAGTGTGGCTCAGTGTATTGATAAGATTGCTGTAATCTTGCCATCTGTAGGAGCCTTTAGATGCACTGGTGTGCCTAATAAAGCGGCGTGTTGGTGATAACTGGAGTGCTGAGAGTCTGTCAGAAGCTCCAGATGTAGCTTCGCTATTGCTTTCGTGAGAGGCAGAAAACATCTTTAATGGCCGCTGACTGAGAGGCTATTAGCCTTCTGGCCTCGGCGTCATTCCTCCTGTGACGGCTCAGTCCTCTGTCTCTCCGGGGCCTGTTCTCCTCTCCGCCCATAACCCTCAGAACCTCTATCTGAGTTCAGCAGAGAGGGAAGAGGGAATGAGAGGATGGGGGGATAGAGGGAGAGTCATGCTCCACTGAGGCACGGCAGCTTCTCTTTCTCAAACTATCTCCCTCTGCGGCTCGGGCACGGGGAAAAATGGAAAGTCAGGTTGAATGGGAGAGATAGTGAAAACAGGATGGGCAAGATGGGGCGCAGGGAAGGGGAACGAGTGGCACGGAGGCCAAACAAAACCTTTTTTTCTGAGGAATTTTAGCGAGATAACGCCGAGGCGTGATACGATCAAGGCGCTGCAGGGAGACAATCGCTCCTCCAATACTGAGCAACATTTGGGAACGTGGGGGGATGCGACGATATGGATATTAAATGGATGCTGCATGTAAATTTGTGTATTCCATGATCAGATGGATTTGTTTCAGAACTTAATGGTTATTTTCATTTTAGTCTCTGGAGGTGATCCCTCGTCCTCTGTAGCTTTTGTTCTTTTTTTTTTCTCCAATATCCACAAGTCTTCACGTGGTCCGTTTTCTTGGCGATACAGGATGGAGCACCTTGCCCTGAAGATAACCATTCTTTTTTTTTTTTTTCCAATATTACCTGTTTTCAGCGAGTCTAATTGCCATTAGCGAGACATTGTGTTTGCGTGTAACCGCGGGGGAATACGACAATATGTGTCATTCATAGCTCATTAAACAATGCCACTCTCGAGGGGAGAAATCAACAATGCGCTTTGATTATAATGCTAATGAAAAGAAAAAGAAAAGGTTTTGATATTTGTTTTCTGACAGGGCAGGATGTTACCAACGGAACAATTTTGCCATCAGAATGAAAATAAAAGGCTTCAGTTTAGTCTGTTTTTTAAAGGTTACCTGCCCTTTGTCGTCAGCTGGTGGTTTTTTTTTGTTTTTTTTTGTGCAGTTAGATTTTATCGAATCCACAAGAAGAAGTTTTCAACCAGGACTCAGCAACGGATTTTAAAGACAGATTTTTTTCCTCCCTTGGAAAAAAATGGAGTAATTTGTTAAATCCTTGGACCCTTTAATGATCCTGATTTTTCTCATTTTCTCTCTCTTTATGTCTTATGAAATCCTGACTAGGCTTTGACTCTCTGAAAACTTAATTTCATTAAAGGGGACATAATGTGCTTTTCATATTTTCCCTCATTTTTATAGTAGGGAGTTTGTGTTGAATATTGTCAGAGTTAGAAAAATTGAGGATGATGCTCTAAAAATGCACCTTATAAGACAAGCTCATGGATCCTGAATTGCTCTGAAAGCTTAGTTTTTGATTGGTCCTTGACTTCTGCAACAGGGTGACATCAACATGTAACACAATGAAGTACCAAGGCTATTAAGCGAGCGTTCCAGCCAGCAAGCCAATCAGAGCAGAGCAGACTTTTAAGGGGCCTTAAAGAGACAGTACTTTAAATGGTCTGTTTTCATGCATTGTGCACTGTGGTGCTGTAGCAAGGGAGATGGGGTGGATCAGTGTTTTTTTTTTTTTTTTNTTTTTTTTTTTTTTTGGTTTTTTTTTTTGGCACATTAAAGGACCAAACTGGCGATTGTACATGTTTGAGCCCAATATATACAACCTGCATACAAGTTACGTTACTGATACCAATTTCCAAAACATAAAGCTGTATTTTAGTTTTCCTGTTATTTCTTCAGTTCAGTTATCAGTTTCAGTTCAGTTTTTCAGTTCAGTCATCTTTCAATATTAAATGTTCAGGTGATACACACCTTCAAATTCATCATTTCACTGTCTAACACTTATGGACAATTAGAAGGCACGATTCTTGTAATTTCTTGGTAAACTCGTCTTCTCCTGGGCCTATATTTCCTGGCGGAGACATCATCTTCCATGCCACTCCTTGTTGGATCAGTTAAATAAAGTAAAAAAAAAAAAAAAAAAAAANAAAAAAAAAAAAAAAAAAACAACTCATAGACATGTTTGCTGTGATAAATGAGTTACCTCAAACATGTTTCAAGTCTCTACAAGTTGAGTTTAAAAGCGTACTGGAATGAACTGAAACCAGTGGCAGTCTGGAAGGTAGGAAAAATAATTCTAAAATTTATAGCTAAAGTAGTATATTTTTGGGAAATGGTTGTCAGTAACATGTGTACAGATTTTACAGATTGTATTATTGGGCTCAAAAATACACGATCGGCAATATGATCCCTTAGAGCATTGCAAAGGTTTCCAAAAAGAGCCTTAATGAAAATAAGAATGTGAATAACTGTATAATATGTGGCCTTTAACAAAAACACGTTGAAAAGTTAAAGCACTGCCTGATTTTGGCGTTTTTCTCAGAGATGGTAAAATTTGATGGACCAGCAGCCCAACTCCTCAAACGGTAAGGGATTAGATCAGGGTAAGATTGGCTCCGTATCAGATGCCATCTTTCTGGAATCTCACATTGCATCAGGATTAAGCGATAAACGGATTGGATGGCTGCACTTGAGCTGTGTGGGTGTTGTTGTTTACGTGCATGCACACATTAACATTTTTTTTTTTTTTTTTTNTTTGAATCCACATTGTTTTATCCCCTCCACTCTCTGCTCGCCGCCTCCATAATTTGTCGGCATTTGCAAAATCTGACTGCTGAGACTCGTCTAATAGCAGCTCAGATCAGCTGGGGAGCCACTTAGCAGCCCCCCCACCCTACCCCCACCCAAACACGCTGGCTCTGCTGGAAGAGGCCAAAGCTTTTCAAACTGTTAGATCCTGAAGATAGAAAGGTTATGATTTATGTCCCGGAGAGACGAATGTCTCGGCCACCATCCTCATCCCTCTCCTGATCCCTCTGGCAGCCAATGAGCGAACGCATTAATCCTCCTGCCTGCTGATTGCAGAGGGGGAAAGAAAAACGCAATAATCGTTCATCAAGTCCGTCTCGGGGCCCAGGAGTCCAACAACAGGGAGGAGGGCTTTCATATTCACCCTACTTTATTGTCCTTTCCTTTTGGCCAACCATGCAGGCAGACAGTTATGAGGGGAAGGAATGAGCGGCGCATATAAAAGCACTTGTAAACGAGAGGATAAATGTCAGTCAAAGACCCCCTCACTGTCAGGAAGCCTTTCTAACAGAGTAAACAAGGCGACGGTTCACCATCTCTGCTGGAGCACGTTGTTTTACAAGCTTTAAAGAGGCATTCACGATGTGGGGAAAGTTTTATATGGTGCGTAATGTTTCAGATTTCAGCGGATTTATGCTCCACGTTAAAGCCATACCAGCCATTTTGCATGTTAGACCTAATATACTCAATTTTCATACATGTTACATTACTGACAATCATTTCTTAAAATATGCTAGTGCAGCGGTAAATATTAGAATTGTTTTTCCTACTTTCCAGACTGACATGGGTTTCCACGCTCTAAAAATCAATTTGTAGAGACTTGAGTGCTTGAGATAGTTAATCAGCAAACAAAACGTTGTTCTTATTTTATCATAATTTTTTTTTTTTTTNAAAAAAAAAAAAAAGAAAAGAAAAGTGTATGCCTTCACCAGGGAATATAGTCCCAGGAGAAGGTGGCTTTTACTGGGAAATTAAAACAACCATTCCTTCTACATTCAGCAGGCGACACTTTGAATTTTTAACACTGAATTTTATATCACTTGAAAGTTTGATTTTGAAAGATTAGCAGATTTGGCAACACCACATAAAAACTAAAATACGGGTTTGTGTTTTGGAAAACGGTTGTCAGTAACCTAACGTGTATGTGGATTCATAGTTATTGGGCTTAAAAATGTAAAAACACCGGCATGGTCCTTTAAAGCCACAAACTCTTTGTACCCTCAGTGTTGTTTTTCCCGAATCATGTCTCCGCCTCTGTCTTCTCTCTCATCCACGATAAGAGGATAAGCCTCGGGCAGCATGTATTCTTACACGTGTAGCGTGTGCTGCGAGGGACTCTTGTCAACGCTCTTTAATTACTCCACTCTGTCATGGTGGAGGCAAATTGCTTTGGCAGCGACTACATTTTCACACACACACGCACACACACACACACACACACACACACACACACACACACACACATGCATAGTATTCCCCACACTAACTCAGATGTGCTGCTAAGGATGCACCGTTTAAACACACTTTCACCATCCTGCTACTTAATATCCCTCCAGTCATGATCCAAATCCTCTGAGTGCTGCATCCCGTTTTCCTCTCGTTTGGCGTTTTCTTTGCTCCACACATCATGCAGAGCAGCAGCCAGGATACATGACACACTCCAGCCATGCTGTTTGGAAACAAACATACAGATGGGATCAAATTAACCGTGTTGATGGTCAGAGGAGGAAGGAAAAATTCCATGCAGTTACTACACATTAATATTTTTTTTTCTTTTTAAAGGTTAAATGGTTTTAATTGCTTGTGTATTTATATTTATGATTCATAAGAAATGTTATTGACAAAAAAAAAAAAANAAAAAAAAAAAAAGTCTAGAAAAAAGTCCATCCACACATTTTCTACATCCAAGCATCCTGTGGGGGTCATGGAGGGGGCCTGGAGCCAATCCCAGTATTGATTGAGCAACAAGCAGGGTACACTTCGATTAAAGGGCAAACATACACACACACACACACACACACACACACACACACAGAGAAGAACTCAGATTCAAACAATTTGCAGANACACACACACACACACACACACACACACACACACAGAGAAGAACTCAGATTCAAACAATTTGCAGAACATAAAACCGTATTTTAGTTTTTCTGTTTTTTCTTTTTTTTTCAAATCCCCTAAATCTCAAGAATCTCAAAATCAAATGTTCAGGTGATACACACACCTTAATATTCAATATTTCACCTGTTAACACTTATGCATGACTGTAGAAAGCACAGTCATTTTAATTTTTCAGTAAAAGACGTCTTGTCCTGGGATTCTATTTCCTGGCGGAGGCATACATTGTCTTATGCTCAGCTCCATGTTGGATCAGTTAAATAAAGTTATTGAGGCAAAAAACCCTAATATTTGTTCGCTGTGATGAATCATTTATCTCAAGCGTGTTTCAAATCTGTTCTAGGAAAAACAATTCTAAACTTCACTGTTAAAGTGGCATATTTTTGGAAATGGTTGTTGTAACAAGTATGCAGATTGTATATATTGGGCTCAAACATGGACAATTGCCAGCATGGTCCTTTAAGTGTCTATGTGACAGAGCTGTTTACACACGTGAGAGAGAGAGAGAGAGAGAGAGAGAGAGAGAGCCCAAACAGTCTGCTCTAACAGTTTTCTCCTGTTGTCATAGCGCTGTGATTCACCAGGCATTTTTTTTTTTTTTCACCAGGCATTCGTCTCACAATCTGACATGCAGCAAACCTGACAACCAGACAGTTTGACAGAAAGTCATTTCATAATTACGACAAGCAGTAAACTTATACGACAACTGTAATCGCACAGTGTGCAGGAGCCTTTAGCCATCGCTGCCCTATCAAAAGCTCATATCTACTACCTGCTGGCATGGAAACATCGCATTTAAATTGCACATTTCACATCTGGAACTCTGATTGTTCACTTTCATGAGAACGCTGATCAGTTTAGATGTATAAGACAGTGTTTCATTTCATTTCATTTATTAGTTTGTCAGGGAAAACTGTAAATGAGGCAGAGTTAGCCCGAAAGGAACCCTCTGGACCCCAAAACCCGCCGGCAGGTTTGAAAGGCATGTTTTCTTTAAACAATTGCCAAAATTACACCATTTGTCNAAACCCGCCGGCAGGTTTGAAAGGCATGTTTTCTTTAAACAATTGCCAAAATTACACCATTTGTCACAACCAGAAACTTTAAAAATCAAAATTATCATTGGGTTTTCAAATTTCCGACGGTCCTTGAACTACCCATGTGCGCCTAACATTTCCGTAAGGAAATGTAACCAAATCTAAGCTTAAAGTAGTGATATTTCCTCAAAATCACTTTATTATAAAGGTTTCTTTTTAAAAATTTGCTAAAAATAAACCCTTTGTACAATCCAAATTCTGTAAAAAGCAACAAATTCTGCGNTTAAAAATTTGCTAAAAATAAACCCTTTGTACAATCCAAATTCTGTAAAAAGCAACAAATTCTGCGCTTTTCGCTGCAACTAGCAAGTCTGGAGCGCCTGTGTGTTCTTTAACAGTCACATGACAATAATTCAGCGAGTCATTGGCTGAATGCAGACTGCTGTAGGCACACTAAGCCTATTGTTTATAAAGATTACAAACACTTGTGGGCACTTGGAAAAATGTTTTATATATAGATTACATATTTTTTCAATTTTTTAAAATAAATTAGCAAAGAAATTCAACTTACGTTTTTTTCTTTTTTTATGATTTATGACATAACTGTGTTATACTGCACAAAAGACATTTCTGAGTTCTTCCTACATATAGCCATGATTGTGCTGCTTCCATAGAGCTGCAGGACTTGCAGCTACAGTGAAAAATGAGCCACAGTGATAAAAATGTGACAGGAGCAAAAACCACCCAGAAAGTGCTTGGGGTCCTTGGCCAGATGATAAAAAGTTACAACCAACCAAGACCAAAGACAACAATACAACAAAACATACACATAAATACATCACCAATGCATCACCAGCAGAAGAAAGCAAGTAACAATATAATACAATATACATACAGTATACAGCAAAAGTCTGAGACCACATGTAAAATCCGTGCTGTTGTCCATGTAAATGTGAAAATAATCAGAAAGTCTGATGTCACCAGAAGCTCTGTGGAACATTGACTCATCAGGTTTTTACAGATGTGTGGAGTCCATGCCAGCTGGAGTGATGCTGTCATTAAAGGACCATACCACCATTTTGCATGTTTGAGCCTATTCACCTATGTTTGTGCATGTTCAATTTATACACGTAAAATTACTGACAATCATTTCCCAAAGCATACTACTGGAACGGTGAATTAAAAATGTTTTTCCTACCTTCCAGACCTCCATTGGTTTCAGTTCATTCTGCTATTAAAATCAACTTGTTGATACTTGAAACGTTCTTGGGATAGGTAATCCATCATCACCAACAAGACAGGTATTCAGGTTTTATTTAGAAATTACATAATTTTAGCATTTAAGCACAATAAAAATTATTACACTGATAATAAAATAATCAATGTAATAATAAAAAAATATTACACTGATAACCCGTCCTTATTTATTTATTTATTTATCAATCATTTTTTCTCAGCCTACCTAATATAAAGCTACTTTAGATATCTAGAAAGGCACTATATAAATGGAATCTATTATTATTGTTATTAAAAAGTGCAGTGATGTCTCCACTGGGGAATATAGTCCCAAAAGAAGACCTGTGTTTATGGAAAAATTTAAAGGACCTTGACTTCATAAGGCTGTGTAACTATTAGCAGGAGAAACACTGATTTTTAAGGTGGATGTATCGCTTGAATATTTGATTTTGAAAGATTAAGAGGTTTTGCAAAATATCAGCACAGCTGAAATACGATTTATCCTTTGGAAATGATTGTCAGTAACATTATGTGTATGAAAATTGAATATACAGGTATTAGGCTAAAACATGCAAAATGGGTGGTATGGTCCTTTAAGATGATATAATTTGTTATGAAAAATCTTATATTAAATCAAAAAGAATGCAAAATAGAAGCATTTTCACAGTGGACTCAGACTTTTGGACCCCATTGCATATAATACAATATAATAGTTATATATTGTAAAGCATGTTGGATTCTTCCAGTCACGTTAAGCTGTTTACCTAAGCTCAGGTTAAAGATGGCCTCTGCTCCTTCAGCCTTGACCCGTGGAGCCATTAATCAGACAAATGGTTCTGCTCTCCTGCGTTTTGTTTCAACACCCACACTGCGTGTCTGAGACGCTGAGCACATACATGCTTGCTCAAATCTCCCAGCGTATATGTAATGGAAACATTCAGAGCCTGCAGCCGTATTTGTGCAGGTTTAGCTTTACGATTCGTTTGGTCTGCAGAGGTTATCAGCGATTTAATCCCACGTCTACGACGGATTTAAACGCTATTCTTCATTTTTTCAACAAACCGTATCTTTCATAAAAGCCTCCTTCTCTCTTGTATCCTCGCAGGACTTACATTTACCATTGAGATAATTACCCTTGTGTCATTTTCTTACAGTTAGACATATCATTTTGTTTTTCCCAGAGCTGCCAGATGCCGCTTATTTAAGTTTTACAACTCGGGTCTTACATCAAGAAAATCAGGAGTGGAGTTCAATCTGAAAGCAGCTCAGTTAAAAACCGCCTTGTCCTAATCCACATCTGGGAAAAACAGATTGCGGAGGATGACTGTCGTTTCGGCGCAGTCCCCCGTCGATTCTCCAGCTCGTGATAATGTGGAATCTTCAGCGGGTTTNTTTTTTTTTTTTTTTTATGCTTCTGTATCTGTATCTTAAATGAAGAGCAGCATATTGTAAAGGAGCTGTGACTGTCACTTCCTATCGCTCATTTCTCTAGTCATGTTTCCAGATGACGGAGCCATATGGGCCCCTTCAATCCTCAGACCTGCTCCTCCACGTCACGGAAACTTTCATTTCCCCAGCATTTTCCATGTAGTCTCATAACTCGTAGCCTCCAGCCTGCACGAGCTGCTTAAACCTTTCATAAAGAATAAAAGCTTTTAAATGTTTGATGACCTGCTTCGTTTGTGAATAAGATGATCTGCTCACGTTTCACCTGTGATCGCTTTAAATTATACGCTTGGCGGCCATTTTTATTAGCAACACCTGCAAGATCCAGTGTAATCTAATGATGTTGTACTGCAATATAAGGAGTTTTTCTAACTGGCGGTGCAAATGACCCAGTTCCAGTTTTATGCTCACACGTGGCGCTTTATTAACATTTAAACATTAAAAGTCATATGGAATCAGGTATTCTTAGATCTGTTTTGGGCCTGATTCATATACGGAAATAAATCTGATATGTATTGGATATCCACCGATCTGACTGTTTCTTTGTCATTCTGACTTATCAGCGGTCCAAAAGTCTGAGACCACATGTAAAATCCGTGATGTTTTCCATGTAAATGTGGAAATAATCAGANCAAAAGTCTGAGACCACATGTAAAATCCGTGATGTTTTCCATGTAAATGTGGAAATAATCAGAAAGAAATAATCACCAGAAGCTCTTTGGAACATTGTCACATCATGCTGGGATAACTTGGCTCATCAGGTTTTTACAGACGTGTGGAGTCCATGATGCTGTCANTCACATCATGCTGGGATAACTTGGCTCATCAGGTTTTTACAGACGTGTGGAGTCCATGATGCTGTCATTAAAGGACCATACCACCATTTTGCATGTTTGAGCCTACTCACCTATTTTTGTGCATATTCAATTTTCATACACGAAACTTTACTGATAATCATTCCCCAAAGCATACTAACTGGAACGGTGAATTAAAAATGGTTTTCCTACCTTCTAGACCTCCATTGGTTTCATTTCATTCTGGTACTCTATTAAAATCAACTTGTTGATACTTGAAACGTTCTTGGGATAGGTAATCCATCATCACCAACAAGACGTGTATTCAGGCTTTTTTAGAAGTTATGTAATTTTAGCATTTAAGCTCAATAAAAAGCGTGGAGTGAATGTATGACTCCACCGGGGAATATAGTCCCAAAAGAAGACCTGACCTGAAAATTTAAAGGACCGTAACTTCATAATTTTGCGTAATTATTGGCAGGAGAAACATGGATTTTTAAGGTGGGTGTATCGCTTGAATATTTGATTTTGAAAGATTAAGAGATTTTGCAAAATATCAGGAAAGCTGAAATACGGTTTTATCCTTTGGGAAATGATTGTCAGTAACATAACATGTATGAAAATTGAATATATTAGGTTCAAACATGCAAAATGGATGGTATGGTCCTTTAAAGCAAAGGGGAGTGGCATATGAAATACTAAGATATTCTGATATTCATGTACATTTTTCAAAGATTGAACTTTTCACTCAAATTGTTAAGATGATATTATAATTTGTAATGAAAAATTTAAAAAATGAAATTCAAAAAGAATGCAAAATAGCAACATTTTCACAGTGGTCTTTATGTCATAAAATCACTTTTCTGCTTTACCTGCATATGAATGACGTAGCAGCAGAAATAGCAACCAGTAAGCTCATCCTTCTTCTCTGCCTTGAAATATAATGAAGTTGCTGCAGATTTTTAAGATGCATCAGAAGGCAATATGAGTATTTCTCGTCTCGTTTGTATCCATGTTTAACTGATTTCTGAGAAATGAAACCCTCGTTTGTGCATGTGAGTTGTTTCAGGTCTAAACGTGTCAGCACGTCCAAAGTTAAAGAAATATTGGGAAAATATATACAAGGAAATAATTCTTAAAGTCAATTTAGCTCTAGATCCTCTTTGTTACTTGTTTGGAATTTTTCCCAATAATATAACAGGAAATGATAAATTTCTATTAAAAATAATCCTTGTAATAGTAGGAAGATGATAACAATGTCCTGGTGGAAACTTCAACCTCCAACAATGAATCTGTGGCGTGACAAATTAAAAAATGTATGGAGTACATAACAGCCAAATTACGACTGGACATGGACATATTTCTGATTAGATGGAAGCCAATAATGGACAATCTGCAGAAATAAACAAGAATTTATTGATATAAACTCAAAACTATCTATTGGAAGATATGTTGATGGATGAGGACAATATCTGTTTTTTTTTTAAATTTTTTTTATCAGTCATTTTAATTTTGAGTTTATGTATTGATTAATTTTCTTTTCTTTTTTTCCCTTTATTGATGGATGGAATGGATTAATGGAACAATGTAAAAGTAGATACTCCTTTGTGTTTGACATAACGGTCTGAATGTAGATAATGATTTGCCTGTTGAAATGCGGACATTATTGATGTTACTATGTATACTACACTGCCTTGTTGACATGGACTCTCTTCAGGGCTTCTTCACGTTCATGCAGGAAAAAAAAAGATGGATTTTGTAAATAACATCTGAAACATCTGATCCTGGACGAGCCCCCATTTTGTCACAGCCTAAGCTCTAAGGCCTGACAAAAGGGAGTCCACACTTGTTTCAAAGAATTTAACAAAAGGAATTTATTTAAGAAAAATAATAATAACATAAAGTAAAACAATAAAACTAAACACAAGGATGATCTGGCAGTGGAGGAGAGAGAGACCAGCTGCAGTGGGAAGGTTTATATGACCCACAGACCAGTCAGCCCAGTCGTTAAGACTCCACCCAGTAGCCTGCAGACGGGAGAAAGGGACAAGGAGACACACAGGCCACGAAGACAACAGGTGGTCAGGGCTCAGCCCGTCACACCATGAACAGTTTGAGTGTGGAGTAAATAATTTACAAAGCATCTTAATCACAAATGTAAAATACAAACTGTTAACAGTGTCATTATGAGCCCTTTTCTTTTTGTTTTCTATGTAAATGATCTCGTTTAACGGGACTTTTCAGACTGTTTATGGGATTGTGAATGAGCCGCTGTGAGGGGAATTATGGCGAAACCCTTTTTGCTGTGAAGTCCCCTACGCAGCAAAATCCTGTTAATGGCTGCACTTTGGATCATACCAAGAGAAAAGAAAAATGTTCTAATGTAACACCAAAATCCCTTCCAGGCCACACACACACACACACGTGCTTTGAAATTTATGATCTAATTTCACGCTGCGCTGTGATATGAGTCCACACAGAGGTGTGTTTGTCCGAGTGTCATGTCGCATCAGGATTATTGCGCTTGATGCGGCAACATCGGCTTTGTCCTCTGCAGGAGACATGAGATGCGCTGCTGGTGTGTGTGTGTGTGTGTGTGTGTGTGTGTGTGCAGCAGCANTTGTCCTCTGCAGGAGACATGAGATGCGCTGCTGGTGTGTGTGTGTGTGTGTGTGTGTGTGTGTGCAGCAGCAGAAATGTGCACTGCACTGCACAATGCATGCTTTACTACAACACACACACACACACACACACATATACTTAAAGTGCAATACTGACTGGTGTATGAATTACAAAACTATACTTTTTTTTTTTTACAAACATAATTGTATGTAGATGGTCCTGCTTTTATCTCGATCTAGGACATGATTTACATCAAACATACTCAAACATATGTCTCAGAGGTCCACTTACCACATTTCCTAGGTGTCAAAGATCCAGGAACCTTATATTAAGATAGGAGAAGACAAGATGAGATGAGACAATATAAGATAAGATAAGACAAGACAAAACAAGACAAGAAAGACAAGACAAGACAAGACAAGACAAAACAAGATGAGAAAGACAAGACATGACAAGAAAGATGAGACAAGACAAGACGAGATGAGATGAGATAAGATAAGATGAGACAAGATAAGAAAGATAAGAAAGATAAGAAAGACAAGAAAGACAACAAGAAAGACGAGACAAGAAAGATGAGACAAGACAAGAAAAGAAAAGAAAGAAAAAAGAAAAGAAAACGAAACCTAATGCTGCGTTCACAGACCTCAGAAGTCAAATTTTTCCCAGTTGTAAGTTCCAACTTCCGACCTCAAACTGTTCCAGCCAAATGTAATAAAAAAGCAGCTGAACACCAATAAATACTGTAAAATTAATAAAACATCATAATAAATGCTAACTGAAGTAAAGTTAGACTACAGGACTGTCTGGTTGTTTTACAGTTATATTAATCACAGTGGGTATTAAACTTTGTGCAGAGAAGTAATATTATGAAATTATTTACACTTACATATCAATGGCAAACAGTTATTATACAAAATAGATAGTTAACTTGGCGATATATTCTGACCTTTTTCTTTCAATTTCACAAAAGAAAATATACTTTATTCATCTGTTAGCTGATTTTCCATTCACAAAGCTCGCTTCCACGGACACTGCCATGTTGATGATGTCATACTCAGTAAGTCAGGGTAGATCATTTTGGTCTGGGTTTTCCAGCCAGAGCTCCGACTTTAAGTGATGTTTCAATGCATTTTTCCAAGTAAGAAGTTGGAAAAATCTGAGTTCCATTTCATTTCATTTCATTTCATTTTATTAAACTCCTGACCAAAAGAAAATGGTATGGAGTACAAACACATAATACAAAAAATACAAATAAAGGCAGGCAATACAGGTGAAGAAAAAATAAAATGAAAACCAATCCAACTCATTTAAACAAAATCAACACATTACTCAAAAAGGCACCAATCCACGAATCACTCCTGGATTCTCTGACTGCAGCAGCAAAACCAATTTCAACATGGATGGATACTTAACATAATATTGTGGTAAATACTTTTCTCTATATTGAACAATTTCAGCGATTGTACATTCAAACAACACATGATATTCATCCCCCACAAGCTTGCTATTACATACTTTACATATTCTATCTTTTCTTTCTAGCCCAGAATATCTTCTAGTAATCTTTGGGATTCTGGAATTAGCGAGCCTGAAGTGGCAGATGGCTTGTCTTTGCCTCCTATCCTGTTGCAGTAAATATTTTTCAAACTTAAATTCTGTCTTGAATTTAACATAAAGGTCGCAAGATGACATCTGCTGTAACTCACTGGACCACTTCTGTAGAAACTGGTCTTCTAGTCTCTGCTCAGTAGTTTTTTTTAAGCCAGTTGACTTTATCACCTTTCTGTAAGAACCAGAGATAAGAAAATCCACACTCATCTAAAATTTGCTTAACATAACTCATCCATGATGATGTATAGACTCCATTTCTATGCAATTCCAATAAACAGGTATACATCCTGTGACTAAGCTTATCTTCCTTACTATNCCATTTCTATGCAATTCCAATAAACAGGTATACATCCTGTGACTAAGCTTATCTTCCTTACTATTCAAAAGTCCTACCCAATAGCCAATCCGAGGTCTGTTGAACGCAGCATAATGTCCGACTGCCTTGAATGTGTCCCGTTTCGTCTGCACCACAGACAAAATGGGACGCATGCCTTGTCCAACTTTCAAAGCAGTTGGACATTAGGTTTCATTTTCTTGCTTTCTCCACTCCACTTTCGTTTTCTTGGGGCCACACAAGTACAGCCTATACTGTATGTGTGCGTCAGTGTGTGAAGGCAGTGTCAGAGTTGTGTTTTTTTTAAGGCAGGGTCATCTTGCGAAACCTGGGCGGGCCAACCAAGTTTCGCCTATGTGTGGGAAACAGGGCTTCAGACTGAGGGTTAGGTCATCTTATAGGATGCTTTTGTGAGCGATTCGTGGTGGAAGATGGTTTTCAGACTTTTCTCCGTCTAAAACACAAACCTTCTTACTGTAATATGCATATGTAACTGGATAAAACTGTATTTCAGCTTTCCTGATATTTTGCTAAATCTCTTAATCTTTCAAAATCAAATATTCAAGTGATACACCCACCTTAAAAATCCATGTTTCTCCTGCTAATAGTTACACAGCCTTATGAAGTCAC
>VXCM01005017.1:1054-13790 GCA_014773175.1 Lucifuga dentata
CCCCCCCCCCCCTTTTTCTGAATAACTATGAAAAGTCAGAAATAATCTTGGAAAGATGGGAATAATTCTCTGAAAAGTTAAGTCAGAAAGCACCAAAGTTACAAATACCTGTGAAAATAAGGCTGAAAAATTGGGAATCCCTAAATAAATGGGAATAACTGTGGGCACTATATAATGTGGGTCCATCAATGCTGATCAAATTTTTTAATGCAATCTAATTTATTTTATTTATTTAAAAGAGACCATGTACAATGTTAAACATAAATGTTACCATTTGATGTATTGTACCAGAGTTAAAGCTAATTTTCATCTGCAGACCCTAAATTGAGAAAGTGCTCCTTGTTTTGCTGTGTATTAGTGAGTCTGTGTAAATTTATGGAATAAAGCAAGTTTCATCCTTCACTAATACAAACTGTGGCCTCCCATCAAAACCATGATTCATCTGAGCTTACACAAACAATCAAATTTGATTTATATGAATTTATTTATCTGCAAAACATTGTCCATTCAACTCTTTTACTGTTAGGCAATACTACAAAAAAAAAAAAAAANAAAAAAAAAAAAAAAATACTACAAAAATGTAAGAGGAACTGACAATTTTTGCTTGTTTGTTTCTGTAGAACAATTTCATGGTTAATAAACAGGTCATAGGATATGATTTAAATAATTTAGGCTTTAAAGAGTCAAATATTTTAGAGAACCAACATTACACACTCACTCTGATAATGTATTTTTTTAAAGCAGATTGGAATACAGTTAGTTCATATAATTTACACTATGTATTCTGTAATAGGTAATCAAAATCCATTTCTAAGCTTGAAGATGTTATCTCAGCCTTATGGAAAGTATTTTTCCATTTAGTTTGTCACTTTTAAAAATAAAATTGAAATTGCTATTAAAATATTTGTAAAGCAACTTACCTGAGAAGTAAAACATGCCAAAATGAACAATCTTCATCCTTTACTCGGGTTAAAAACAAACCAACAAGGTGGATGTGAATGAAAGGAAAAGTTAATTTAAAGCTATAAAACTGTAATAATGTGTTTCCACTAAACTTAAGTGTCTTAAAGATCCCAGAAATCAAGTGGAGTGTTTTCACTTGTTTTAACTGATGGAACAGCAAATAGCTGCAGCTGCTTATTGTCTTCCACTTGTGTGATCAGCAAATGAGCACGATTCAGTCCTATTTTACTGAAGATACAGACTGTCTATCTACAAAATCCTTGGCGGAGGTATGCACACTCTGAATGTCTTTTGTATCTGTACATGCAGTACATGGAGCTGGAGGACTAATAATAAAGCAGCAGTCTGCTGATAGAGTCATGGGTATCAATAGGTACCCTGTGACCTGGGGCTTTACTCTTGTCCCATAGATAGAGACTCTGTTCTCTATGTTACTCACAAATATACATATCACCATCTTCAAAGCTTTTTCAAGTCATTTCCCCCTTAGGACATAGACGACACACATATACTGGAAAAACAACATTTTACGGAGTAGCAGAAGCAGTGTACACTCACACACAACAAATTAAAGAACATTGTTGTTTGATTTACATAATGTTTTGATGGTGAAACTACTAAGTAGCTCTTTTTTTTTTTTTTTTTNTTTTTTTTTTTTTTTTGTTTACAAACAAACCAATAGGGTTTGCATTTACATAACATTTGAAGGTGCTCCATTTCTAAGGATGTTGAGCTGAATCAGCTTAAGCAAGTTAATTAAAACCAATGACAGGTCTAAACTGATGAAGACTATCCAAACACACTCCCTACACCTGCATCTCTCATGCCCAGTAATACTGTACAGAACTGTATAGTTTTAACTTACTTATTGACTTAACTCAACATCCTTGAATAAAAGAAACACCTTCAAACATTATGTAAATGCAATAAAACCCCGTTGGTTTCAATTGGTATCATGTGGAATGATATGGATGTTTTTTATTATATACTTGTATTTATGTTGAACAGTATTGTATATATTAAGGGACCTAACTCCAATTAATTATATGTGTTTCTGTATTGACCGTTCGAGTGTGAGGGATATAGCACCACTTAATGATCAGAAGTTCAGGTGCATCTCCTGACCCACTGTGTAGATAAATGTTGGTCAACAATATTTCTTGTATTCTCCTGATGCAAATTATTTATTTATTCACATTGTATAGATTGTACAATGTGGGTAGATTGTCTTGAAATTAAATTACTGAATAGGTGAAGGTTTTTTATGATATATTGGGGTTTTGTTCTTATAGAATTATATAGATTTTTTAAGACTATTTTTTAAGACTTTTTTAAGACTATTATTCAAGTTGTGATGTGGGAGAGCAAACCTGAAGAAGCCAGAGGTGAAATGCATTGTTTGCATCCTTTTTTGCACTAACATGGAATAATAAAAGTAAGAAGTTCAAGAAGGAATATGGCCTCCTGGTGTGTGNTTTTTTGCACTAACATGGAATAATAAAAGTAAGAAGTTCAAGAAGGAATATGGCCTCCTGGTGTGTGGTGTTCTACCTTTAAAATTTGTCATTGTGTGAGCCTGCCTGCATCAGCATCTGGGAAGGTACTAACTTTGTTGGCTGTGCATGGAGCAACTCTTTTGACTTGATTGATTTTATTTAACTCACTTAAGTTGATACAAATAGAGTCCAGTGAAGCTAGGTACTCTGAACAAATCCTACATAAATGCAACTTAACTGTTTTAAGTAAATTCAATGTAATGCTCTGATGTGGCAGTTGTTAGATAGATTTACTTAACGTCATTTAATAAAAATCTATTTGCTGTGTTTTCACATTTACTTAACTCCATTTCATGGGACCTGTTGATTAAGTTAACCCAGTGGCAGCAATAGCAGGTTTGTTGATGAAAAGCTTAAATCACCAGCAGAACACCTTGTGCAGTAAAGCATTGCAACCTGCACGCTAAAGGTGGTTCAGTAGACTTTATGCAAAGAAGGCCCAGGTAAAACAGTTCTTTATAGGACATATTTAAAATTGTGCTGCATAAATGCTGTCATCTTTTAGCCCCACAAGACATGCTGAACAGCCCGTATCATAAAATGAATGAGCTATATCGACCTTCATATGGTCAGTAACTCTATTCTTCTGTAGGAAAGATTACATCCCACAAATGAAGCTACAGCAGCTTTTTGTCAAGTAATACTTACTGAAGTACTTCAGGGACATTGCTGGTAATATTCACAGCTTGTGTTCATTTATAGATAATTTACATAATGTATGATGAAAAATCAGTCACCAAACCTTTCATTTAGTTTGGCCTTCATTTAAATAAACTTTAAACTGCACTGCCTCACTATGCAGAAAACTGGGGTGGTGTTCATGACAGATGAACTGCCATTAAAAAACTTACAGAATATATTTGGTAAAGCACACTCCACATCTCTACTCTCTATTCGGTGTGCCCGGCTCCACAGCAGCGCTGCAGCCACCAATCAAAAACCAACCGGATTGGGCTTAACTGGTCCACCACTCCCCAATGTGGCCAATACTCATAAGTATCATAACAATAAAGGTGTAATGATCCATTAGCAACTGTTGCATATTGTTTGATTGTTAATGTAGATCTTTATGTTGCACTTTCATAAAGGAATGAAAAGAGACTTCTTCAGAGAGAATCTTTATTACTAACAAAATAGTTCCGATAGAGTTGTCTATTATCATGCGGATATTGTCATCAAAATATAATCTTACTCATTAAACCAAATAGCAAACTGTATTTGCCATATTTACATTATAGTATGTCAAAATGCTGCAGTCATGGAAACACATTTAAAGGTAGACTTACAATGAGAAGAATGACAGATTAGAATTTTAGAGTTTGTAAACATAGCTCTTCAGTTTTCAGACACTATTACAATCCAGGAGCAACATGAGGGAAGGTAAAGTATTTTTCCTTAACTCGGTATCTTTAATTTGTGCCTAAACAGAATTTCATTGTTGTAGTGTTAAAAACATTTTATTTTTAGTAATTGGAAAATGAAATCTTCTGTCATCTTTAAAAATGACAAAACAATCAAAGAATTAAAGTTTTGCCTTGGATAACAATCGATGTTTGCATGAATAAACACTGACCTCTTTGAGTCCTGAAATGAAATCCAAACTCTTACATTTACCACAAATCCATCCACACAAAATAATGCATGTTTTCACCCAAAATACACTGCATCCATATAGACAAATTTTCTTCCTAAGAATGAAAGAAAAAGCTTTCTCATATATACTATACATATGGGATGAGCTTCCATGGTGTATCTTTATGGTTCCTGTGGTTATCTTTGGGATTGTTGACAGTGCTTGGCAGCTTTGGCTATGATATAAAAATTATAAACAGTCCTGGATTTCCTTTCCTCTTATTTATCGTGGGAGCACATGGGCGATGGTTTCCCGTGCGCTCTTGCTAAGTCTTTCTGGGAACTTCACTTCATACATCACTATCAGGTCACCTCGATGATCAGGGCGCTTGGTATATGGCAGACCTTCACCGCTGATGCGTCGCTTCGTTCCTGGCTGCACTACATCTGTCGTAGACACACTGAGTGTTCTGCCATTCAGCGTGGGTGCGTTGACTGTGCAGCCACACAAGGCCTGCAGGAGTAACAGAAAATACACGTAGGAAGGTTATGCAATTCGTATTTATGATCGGTGATTAGGTACCAACAGAACACCCTCTACACATATTTTGCAGTTTTGTAAAATTTAACTTTTTTCTTTGGTTGCTTTTATCAAGGTCTGTTACAGTACAGTAAGCAAGAATAAACTCAAAGCTGATCTAATCCTGATTTACCTCTCTGAGGGACACCTTGGCTGTGTAAATGACGTCAGCGCCATCACGCTGGAACACTGGATGTGGCTTATCCTTTAACACAAAAACGATGTCTGCTGGAATGTTGGTGGGTGTCTCATCCCCTTCCTTGGTGAATGTGATTTTGGTGCCCTCTTTCCACCCCTTCTTTATCTCCACCTGCAGGATCTTATCCTCTGTTCGTACTGTTCGACCATCTGGGTTCAGCCTTTTACGGGAAATCTTCATTTTCTTGGTGCAACCATATAGTACTTCCTCCAAGGTCACCTGGAGGTCACGAACTACAGGTGGGTCCTGTGGCTTCTTTACAACGCTACTGTGACGACCCAACCCGCCCAGACCAGAGTTGAAGGAGTGGGGAAACCCAGGCATTCCTCCACTCCTCATCCCAAAGCTGGAAAAAGGATCATCTGTATCCATGCTCTCATCCATGCCACCATTACGGCCACCAAAGAAATGTTCAAAGGGGTTACGTCCACCAAAGAACTCTGCGAAGATGACATGAGGGTCACCCTGGAAAGTGTAGTTAAAATTGCCAGGACCACCTGCACCTGAGGGTCCTCCATTTTTCAGACCTGGATTGGAATAAGAAAGATCACTTAATAATATAATAATATTTCTCCATGGTAAATTGTTTCATTCTGATTATGACTAATTTTCTTTATCACATCAATATCATAACTGCAAGAAGCACTTGATTACCAGTGCTGCACTAATTCAATCACTGATATTTGTCTTTTTTAAGATGTATTCTGGCTCCTCTCTGAGTTTTGAATGACAGCGTCTGAACGTTGACAGTCTTTTTTTTGTTTTGTTTTGTTTTGTTTTCAAACATCTGATTCATTCTAAGCATTGTGGCATATGTACAGTATCAAAAGGGAAACCACAACATAAGTTACAAAACTTGCATTAAGGTATAGATTTATTAATTAAAAAACAACAACAACAACTAAGTACCACAAAAACTTTATATTTTGTGTCAAGTACAAAACATGGGATATTACTAAAAAAAAATCGTCTATGTTTCTAATTTTCTGCATTTCACAATCAGCTCCCAACTCGATGCTTACTAAGTAACCATGCTTTCTAAACAAAGTAATTCAGAATCAGACAGCTACTTCATACGAGTCAGACACGTTAAACCCCGCCCCTTCCTGGACGTCACACAGAGAACCTTAGTTTAACATTTTTGTTCTAGTTTGTGACTTAGGAACGTGTAGGAACGTGTATAGTTTAGTTTTTTGAGGCTATTTATCTGTCTGCAGAGCCTCGCCTTTCTTGGTTATGAAACACGCGTTGATGGAAGAGAAGATTAGAGGCAGACCAGGAAACGCCATTACACGTAGCTTAGTTTAACTCTGTTTCGTCCCATATATGGCTGTTACCGTTACCTTCTGATTTTGAGCCAAGCCTCACTGACAGCCATTGTTTAACACAGTGTTTAACTTACTTAGGCTACAAGTAAAAACACACAATCAGTAAATAATAATTAGTTTATTAATTATTTATGTGGACCCTTACCTTCTTCGCCGAAACGGTCGTAGATGTCTTTTTTCTTGGGGTCGCTCAAAACATCGTAAGCTTCGGCAATTTCCTTAAATTTCTCCTCGGCTCCCGGAGACTTGTTTTTGTCGGGATGATAGCGCAGAGCCTGCTTACGATAAGCTTTCTTTATTTCGTCCTCCGATGCTCCTTTCTCGATACCCAAAATCTCGTAGTAATCTTTACCCATTGTGACCATCTACAGCAACACGGTAATAAAGTCGTTGACGAAAGTAAAAATGCGTCCTCTGTCTATCCTCTACATGAACGATACGCTCCAACCATTTTCTTTTGAAGGAGCGTAGAAACTTCCAGAGGTTTCCACAACGACCCGAACATTCTGAAGCAAGTGACAGTTTAACTCAGACGGCCACGCCCACTGAGGCGTCACATGCGGCCCTCAGCCTATAGATGCCTTCAAGTGCCATCGGAAATATTGCATTTCAAATGTGTACAATAAATGAGCTTTCACACAAGCAACACTAAAATTATTGAAAAAAACAAAACACAATAAAGGCATGTGTCATTTTATTATTAATTAAAATTTATTATTTTACTGTAATTAAAAATCAGGTTTATACGGATTTGTGGATGATTTTTAGATGTTTCAAAAATAGGCAACAAATTACAGCTCAGCAGTAAGTTGTTGCTTATTGCTTATAATCACTTGCAAGCATAACCTGTTTTCGAAGGATGGGAGTGGTGCTGCTTATTTGAACAAGGCAGATAAAAACATCACTGCTCTGGGCGGTGGCCCTGGGTCCCTTGGTGCCCTAGGCAAGACTACAGCATTTGGTTGGACTCTAATGCCAATGTTTTTCTTGTTTTACTATGAAAATTATAGTATGCAAATGACAAAAATAAGAGCTGTGATGGGATTTAAACTGGCAATCTCAGTATACTAATATCCAATCTCCACCAACTGAACTATAGCACAAGTTGGAAGTCAGTCATGTATATCATACTGAGCAAATCTGTAAATGGATAGATTGATTTAATATAATGGATATCGAAACATGTAGCATTCTTGGGTGGATTCTCGTTGCCAATGTTTGTCTTGTTTTACTTTGAAAACAATAGGATACAAATCACAAAAATATGGTTCTGCCAGGGTTTGAACTAACAAGGTTTGCAAAACAAACGTGGTGTTCTATCAGTTGAGCGAAAAAAAAAAAAAAAAAAAATTACAGGCACATTCATGTGTGCATTTATGACTGCAAAATTTTTCATTGAATTTAGTTTATTTCAATGGAATCCAAACAATTGTCAGATTCACTCAAGTAGGCAAAGTACAATATATTTGCATAAAAATATTGGGTCAAGTTCAGCTATGGTGAACTTTTGACCTTAGTTTCAATATCAAACTATCAGATTTATCAAAATGTTAAAGGTGACTTTTATTTATTTTTTTTTCCAGTGAGTTTTCTAGTTTTGTCCTGCAGTTTATCTTCTTACTCTCTCTGGTCATGCTCACCAGCGCTGAAAATGGCTGAGTAGAGTGGAATAATGCACTGATTTTGGAGTCTTGTGGATAAAACAGCGTCGGATCGATCCCCACTGGAAGTAATTATATGAAATGTACGAGTAAGAAACGAGAAACGGAGTGCGAAACAATGAAAACAAGTTGTCAAATAAAAAGAGTGAATACATTCAAACAAAAATGGTTCAAAGATCAAATAAAAAACAAACTTAAAGGTCAATTCAAAAACCAACTACATTTTTTTTTTTTACCTGCGCTTTTTCACTGTAGACGAACATTTCCTGACAAAGCTGAAGTNACTACATTTTTTTTTTTTACCTGCGCTTTTTCACTGTAGACGAACATTTCCTGACAAAGCTGAAGTGACAGGAGCAGCAATGTGACATACATTCTTATACTGTCTATTGACAGAGATTAGGTGGAGACAAAGCACAGCGCAGCTCAACTGTGAGCTGGGGGATGGGAGCATTTACCAACCCCTCTCCCACTTGCCGCCCTTGGAAAGACTTGTGGAAAGACCGCTAATGGCTGTGGGAAGTGACGTGATGATGTGCAGTTACAGAGACCTATAAATGAGGACTGATTAAATGATAGTAGGATTATTGATATAATGGGGAGCTCGTGTTTTCTAAATAAACCTGTGAGGTTTACATTTAAGTTTATCAAATCAAAATATACTCTCTCTCGCTCTCTCTCTCTCTCTCTCTCTCTCTCTCTCTCTCTCTCTCTGTGTGTGTGTGTGTGTGTGTGTAATACTGCTAACCAATTATGTATTTGCAGTTATATGGTCTGAAGGCCAGCTTGCTCCACTAGTCTTTCCCCACTTTCCCCCAATGGGCTTTGCCTATATGGAAATTTAGAAAACATGCATTGGTCAAACTAAAATTATTTTTTATACAACTAAACAGAAAAAAAAAAATGCATAAGGAGTCTCAGTCTATTGCCAGTGGATCAAACTGAGCGGCTAAAGAATAATAAATACGAAGTCCGTTGATTGCGGACACAGCCTATATTTAACCTATCTGCGACCTCTCTGCTTGCACAAATCCCATTGGCTACAGCGCTGACATTGCAGGCACGTTCCCTTAAGAGTCGGCGTGTGATTGGTTGTGAGACGACCGGTAGTGAATGCCTTAACACTCACGTTCTTTCTCTGATTGGAGGTCGCAGCTGTCAGTCAGCTCGGATCTTCAGGAAGGGGTGCAAACTGCCAAGATGAAGCACTACGAGGTGAGTGGTGTCCGTGAAACCCTAAACCTTCAATGGGTGCTTTGTTCCATTATTTAATTAAATAAATGCAGATTAGTGGGCGATTTGTCGAGGTGTAAACGTCAACAGAACCGTAAAATATAGAGCCTTAAGTAGGAGCTATGGTCATCTCATGCTGTTGTTATTCCGCCTGTCACGGGCTGGTTGCTATGGCCGGGATTTGTGGCCTCCACGCACGGGAATTAACTGCTCAGTTGGCTTGCATGAACTTCCCGAAAGTTAAGCTGAATCTAAAGATGTGAAGGCTCATTTTTATGTTGTGTATTTGTCAGAGAGTGGATAGTGGGTTTGCGTTTTACAGACCTAACACTGATCCGTCTGTGTAGGAGAAATGCATGGTATCATCGCCATCTCTGGTTGGAATGACTCATGGCGCTTCTTATCGCGTTGTTGCCTAATAATGCAGCTAAACATTCAAGTGCGCAATCTCAGCCTCGTTAAATGGACTTCACAGTCTGAACAGCTGGCTGTGTGCAGCCTGTCGTCCTAACAAAGAGTTTCATAAGCACCAAAACCGATCAGACAGGATTTGAAGCAGTCTGACAGAAACTAACTCAACCGGTGGCTTCTTTTCACAGCACCTCCAGTTCCCCCGCTTTTCTTGGCATATGTCGTTGCACCTATGAAGGATGAAGAGTAATAATAAGTTTGCTTTTAAACATAAAACAAAGGTGGTGAAATGGCAGTTCAGTTGATACATTTGGTTATTTTATCTTCACTTACTAAAGGCACAGATTAATAGTTTTAAAATGTATTTATTAGATTTAAAATATATATATCTATATATATATCTACATATATATAGATATATATATATTCATCAAGCTCTGTGTACTCTGTATGCTATTTATCATTTAATATGTACACTGCCCAGAGTTTTGATTTGTTGACCTATGGCCCCTCTGCAATCTGGTCTCTGCTCCAAGTCTTAAAGGACCATACCATATACAACCCACATATATTTTAGTCACTGACGAACAATTTCCAAAACATAAACATAAAACACATTTTAGTTTTTCTGTTATTTTTTCAAATTCTTTAATCTTTCAATATCAAATGTTCAGGTGAAATTGATAATAAAGCTGATGAAAAGTCGGTGATACTGATTGGGCAAACAGTCTGATTTAGCTAATCAAGCATGGGTAAAGCAGTGAGACATGAAAAACATGCAGTGCTGCGGTACTTGAGGACCAGGATTGAGAACTGCTGGATTAGCCGACAAGTAGAAAAGCTAACAACTTTAGCACTTTTACTTCCTAGACCTCCTCCTTGGATGAATGAGATGAAACTTCACAGAGAGCTAATAGCATTAGCAAGTTCACAACAGGTAACTAAGTTGAACTTAAATCAGAACTGTGATTTTGAATGGCTTATGGTTGACACATTTGATAGTGCACATTTTCACCCCATTCTCACACTAGCGTACATGGAGAGTGATGAATAATAAAAATGCATATCAGATCAAGTTTAATTTTTTAAATCGCATACTCATGTTTTTGTCATTGTAAGTTAAATTTTCACACATATCAAGTTTGCACAACATATCAAACTGAAGCTTCCCAAATTGAAAGAAATACACCTCACACATTTGTTAGAATACTTAGTACATTTTATGAGTGACAGTGTAACAATATTTTGAACCTAAATTGAACTGAAAGCATTTCCTTTCACATCATGATGTCACTGTAGTCATAAGTTCATTTAATTTACACAAGATAGCACCAGAGAGCTGTATTACCTTCACAGTGATCTGCTCCCGCTTTACTGTGACCACATGGATCAGCAGAGTGCACAGGAACTCATTCCAGGTTGCCAGTAGATCTATCAAAACACCCGATCTTTCCACACAAATGTAAAAAAAAAAAATAGTTTCTTACCTTGGGAAACTGTGGACAGGAGGCACAGATAAATATGCTTCCACCATACAGTGCAAGCCCAGTGTCGCAATAAAAGTTTGTCCCTGCTTCATTCTCAGTTCAGAGTGCTTTACCAGGACGGACTGTCAGTACCAGCTGTGGCTTTATATAGATGAGATGGGGGAGGTACAGTGGCAGTGGGTATGGCTGGCACAGAGCAGACTGAGATGAGGTTATTGGGATGAAGTTACAACTGCAGTGTGTTCTTGCTTGTTGATTTTTCAATTTTACAGTGATTAAAAAAAAGAGTTAGTTTACAAAGTATTGTTACAGGAGAGAAGATGCTTGCTTGACAAGTTCTGAGCCTAACTACATAAGCAAGGGCTGTTATTTATTTATTTATGTGGAAGTTAAATAATTTTTTAGTTTTTTTTTTTTCACACATCACCCACATTCATATGTGCGAAATGATTTTAATGCAAAAGTTCCGGAGTAACCAAAGCATCTGTGAAAGTATGAACAAACAGAGCAAGATGTGGTTTGCTAACCAGCATTAAACCTATTTAGCAGCCACCTTACTCACCTTATTTGCCCCCTCAGACATTTACCTCTTCCCAAACATGAAAAACACTTTAGCTGGAAACTGTTTTGCCTCATGTCCTGTCAGCTGTGTGTTTTTTTTTTTTTTTTTTTNTTTTTTTTTTTTTTTTTTGGTACAGTCAAGAAAAGGAAAGAACCTGGGATAAAATCCCTCCAGTATTGCTGGCAGATGTGTGTCAAATTGGAAGGAGATTTTGTTGAAAAAATAACTGAAACATCTCTAAGTTAGATTTTAGTTTTCCTCAAAAATAAATAGAATACATATGTGCACTTCTGTGTGTTTCAGGCCAGAAAACTAAATATCAGCAAAACCCTTTTTATTCTCTTTATGATTTTAGGCAGAAGAATGAAATGTAGAATGAAACCCCCATTATTTTCCTGTGTTTTTTTTAAATTTTCCTTTGTCAAAATAAATGAGTGACATAAGGTCCTAATTAAATATGGTCTCTGGGCACATGGGGATACAATTCTAATTTTTATTTTTATTTTTTATTTTTTTTACCTCTTTTAACATTGATACTCCAACACTCTTAATCTCACTAGCACAAAACATACACACTAGCCCATAACAACAACAGATAAATTACATCCAACACCAATTAATTGTTTTGGGTGTGGCCATATCACATTAATGACCATAAGTCAGTGATGAACTATCATCTTTAAAAGGTTCACATGTGCTTATCAATACCAGTAATTCCCTTGTTCCCCTTAACAGCCTCCAGCCTGCATATTTCTACTTGTGGCCATATTTATTTTTTGTTGATTGAAACTAGTTACATGACTGGAGGGGTATGTGAGGACTTGGCTTCACCAAGAGGAATCCCCCGGCTAAAGCTGTTAGAGTCTGGAGTATTATCACCTATAGCAGGAAGGGCTGTCTCCCCATGCGAGGGTTTTCCATTTGGTGACAAGTAGTCGGCTTGAAAAGAAAAAGGGGTGTAATGGGCTAAAGTCAATTGTATTTCAGCCAAGTGTCTCTGGACAGGAGAAATGGATATGGATCAACAGACAAGTTCAGTGAATGAAAGACAGTAGCAAAGTGTGACCGACAGTGAGCCTATGACATCACCACTCATGGGTAAGGGTGAGAGCTGGGTGGTCTGTAGGGAGCAGGCTGGTTATGCAGAGCTAGCAGTACATATTTATATTTAGCTGGGTGGGGGG
>VXCM01005017.1:14103-65151 GCA_014773175.1 Lucifuga dentata
GGTGGGGGGGCTTGCTGTTTGTCATTATACCTCTCCTCCTTCTTCCCCCTTGGGTTGTGGTTGAGAGATGGCCACGGTTATCAGGTGTCTTTTTTTGGGGAGGAGTTATATTTCAAAATCAAGCCAGTACAGCTCTGAAATGTAGCAACTTATCTGCTCTAGAAGTTTCCCTCACATATATATATAACCACATAATCTACCCTTGATCCTTCAAAAAGGGGAATGGGGCATTCCTTTTATGCAATGTGCACACATGTTGTGTAGGCCTGCGGACCACAGGTTGGCACAAAGTTAAATAAAGCATCTTGCTAGAAGTGAAGGAATGGGTGAGGGGCAAAGAGGGAGGGAGAGTGAGAGAATGACAGAAAAGAAGAAGAGGGAGGGGCAGGGGAGAGATTTATTTCCACAGCTGAGTTCTGCTCATGTCCTCTCAACCGTAGCTTGGGTCTGGGATAGACAGTTAAGAGGTGGAGAGTGAAGGGAGAACTAAGAAACAGAAGGAGAAGAAGGGAATAAATTGAGTCCGGGAGAAGGACTGTGGATATGGATGCTCTAGCACTAGAAGCCACCGGCAATAAAAAGGCAGCAGCTTCAGCAGTTTTACCAGTGTCAACCCAAATCTCTGCCAAACGCAAAGCTCCCAAAAAAGCTAAAAAGGCTGTTGTTTTCTTTGAGGTGGAGATCCTGGATGCAAAGACCAAGGACAAGCTGTGCTTCCTGGACAAGGTAAGAACTTATTTCTCTCTTTGACAAGTTTCACCTTATTATAAACTAAAGCATATTTGTAGACTTTACTAATATCCGTTCTGCTGAAAGTCTTTCTGATAACTGTGTGTGCATTTTTAACCATCCATAGGCCTGTGCTTTGTGTCTATATTTTTATTAAATGAAACAGGTGCAATTGCCTGAGCCTGTATTACTGTAAAAATCTCTTGAGGACTGTGTGGGTGTGAGACAGACCTTTTCTGGAACATAGTAGAACTACAGTAGGTGTAGTAGTATCATCACTCTGGGTGTGCATCCTTGTGAGTATTACTGTCAGTGTACATGCCATCCACATGTAAGCCGCTTTCATACAAGGAACACAGCATCGCTAGATTTGGTTTTCTAGGTAAGGTAGTGGTTTTTGGCATGCACTCACACATGGGTACAGTTTGATGCAATCCAATGTGACAGCCATATTTGATTGTAAGTTGGCCATACAACCAAATCCTAATTGAACATCTACTGTGTTCATAAGTGAAAGCTATCTTGTTAATTCAACTCTGTGAGAATTTTTAAGGCTCATTGTTTTTATTTTGGGGGTACAACATACTTGGTGCATCTTCGTATAGAATGAAATCCAATACAACACTACCATAGCTGTTTACTGTAGTCCACCATCATTTATGTATGTGAGGATGGCAGAAGGTGGAAAAGTGCCAACACAACTGATTATAATACAGAATCTAGCAACCACCAATAGTACCCTAGCAACCCCAGAACACCAGTAACAGCAACCACCCTGGCAGTCTATCAACTACCCAGTACCACAGAAACCACATAGTTGATAATTTACTAATTCCTTTACCAACTATCTGAGCACCTTATCAACCACTTAGAATCCTAGTAACTTCTTAGCATTACACACCAATATCTTCATAACCATCTAACAACACCTTAGATAGCATTTTAAAATTGGAAGCAACCTTTGAAGTCATAAAAAACAAGTGAGATTTGCTCAGGGAGCAAGCACCTGCAAATTTTAATCAGTAATTGTGCATTTTCTAGTTGCAGGGCTGTTGGATTACATAAGATTGTATAGGTTTACTGAATATACTGGTGAAGTTGCTTGTATTGAAAATATAGCTACGAACTTCTAGCTAAACGTTGATGTATAAAGTTATATTCTCTCATCATTTCCCATTTTGTTATAAGAGACAGTCACGTAGGATATGCTCTAAAGGTTGTT
Source organism: Lucifuga dentata (assembly GCA_014773175.1). Classification (NCBI taxonomy): domain Eukaryota; kingdom Metazoa; phylum Chordata; class Actinopteri; order Ophidiiformes; family Bythitidae; genus Lucifuga; species Lucifuga dentata. The sequence continues at coordinate 16,055 of VXCM01005017.1, forward strand.
TTCCTCTAGTCCTATCTGCTGGATGAACCAGGTGTGAGACAGAATAGGTATGAGATCCCTTCATTTAACGGAAAGGGCTTTAGTTAAATGATGTAACTGGTATATGATTTGATTATATTTATTCTCTGACGATGTGATCTGACGATTTTGACAATGTATTTGCAGTGAGCATCAACACTGCTGCAACATTTGCTGGAAGTCATCATTGGAAGTAATACTCAGATATGGGATTTAACATTTTAAAGGGTTGCAGTATTTACAGATGTGATAGAACAGGGGGTTTCTAGTCAGTTTTGACCAATATGCCATTTAAATTAACTTGTTTTTACAGTCGGGACCAAATTGTATTGAATTAGCCACACTTATTCTGAAAGATGTAAGTGAAGTTTGGCTGGTAGTTTTGTTTTTGTTGTGTTAGACAGGATTAATTTGTTAGTGAGAGGACTGTACCGTGGGTTTATTGTAGTAGTGCAAGGCGTGTTTGTTTATACAACTAACTGCATTAGGCAAGTTTACAGTGATGTCAGGTCTACTTCATAGGACTGTGAGATATCATTTACCAGCTCTGTTGGCTTACCATGGCTATCTACCCTGTTGTCGGCTTAGCAGAGTTTCCATGGCGATGCATCCATGAACTTAACACCTTACAAGAAGCTTTTTCAATGATATGACAGAGCTAAATCAAGATGTGGACAGAGCACCCTTTGGCCTGAGCGGACATTTCAGCTCAGTTAGAAATACACTTTGAAGTCCGGTATCATGTCTGGGTCAGGATTTAGCAGGGAGACTTGAACAATGAACACTGAACAAAACCTATAAAAGAAAGAGGGAAGAACAAAACCTGTAAAAGGTATAAGAGGAAAAACGTGGGTAAGATGTCTCAGACATATCATGCTCAAAATGCCCTGTGGTGTTCAGGAATATGTGGACATAGTTCAGTCAGCTACAAAATGCTCTATGCAGTCAGTTAGGCTATGACCTACAAGTTTAGTGCGATGGACCAAATGCAACTTTGGAGAATTCAACAGGAAATGATCACAGAATGCTAATCTCTTAGATGTAGTGTTATGGGCACTAACACTATCAATGAAATTATCTCTAGTTCTTCTTTCTACTACCCAGAATTCCCAAAGATGTGCTAAACACGAAACTGTTCTGAGCAATAATGACCACAGTATTACAAAGTATTAAATGAGAATACTGTCCAAAACGTATTTAGGTTATTATCTTTAAAGTCATGATGAATGGTGGGTTTGATATTTCACATCCTTGTTTGTTAGTAAACAGTAAGTCCATTACAGGGGGTCTCAGGAATGAATGAGTCTGACCTGCCTCAACTAGAACAAATAAATCCATTTGATCAGATAATGGGAATGTGGGTTTAATCACCTGACACAACCTGACTCCAGGGGTTTCCATTGCCTGTGTGTATGTGTGTGTGTGTGTGTGTGTGTGTGTGTGTGCGCGNGAGGAATTTGCCATTGCTGGCAGCAGGTTGGGTATTTTGGCTGTATGTACGTGTGCATACTGATGCATTTTTAAACTCTAATACCAGCTTTTAAATGGCCCATGATGATGGGCTGGAGGCACAGCCAGGGCTAACTTTACCAGTAATCACCAGCATGAATGGAAAAAGGCGCATTATGTGTTCGTTTGTGTGCATGTATAATCATACATGTACATCATACACCCCCCCGCCCACTTATGATCTGTTATTTGTAGGTCGAGCCAAATGCCACGATCGGGGAGATCAAGTCTATGTTCCACAAGAGCCGTGAGTGTCTCATCTATCTGCACCGTACTGTAGCCTCATAAATCAGATTCAAGGGCATGCTGAAACAGAGGATATAAAAAAAAGTGTCCACTTTTAAGTGTCTGTAAGCATCCACTGTCTTTGTTCCAGATCCTCAGTGGTACCCCGCCCGACAATCCATTCGCCTTGACCCCAGTAAGACAGGATTTTTTTTTTTTTTTTTTNTTTTTTTTTTTTTTTTTGTATCATTACTTTTTTCTGTCCTATCTGTTTTCTGTTTATTTGCTAGCATGCTGTCTTACTGTTTGAGACTTGTGTGTTTCAGAGGGGAAGTCTCTGAAGGACGAGGATGTTCTGCAGCATCTCCCTGTGGGAACCACTGCGACCTTCTACTTCAGAGACCTCGGGGCCCAGATCAGCTGGGTCACGGTGAGTTTACACAGCCGTCCAGGAACATGTAATGCTTTGATAGTCAGGCTGAAATGTTGGAGTCTTGACAAGCCCACACAGTCAGAGTGTTTGTGGGATCAAGCAGAAGCTATATTGAGATTTCCCTTTGGATATAAAAGCAGTGTGGAGGGCAGGGTAGGTTACGGGTGTCAGAGAAAGAGAGTACAAGTGAGAGATACAGTATACTGTGTGTATCTCGAAAACATGTCAGCCAGAAAATATGTCAACAATTTCAGAAGATAATTACTGAAGGAAGTGAAAGCATAAATACAAGATCAGAGTTTTTTGGTTTATATGAATTTACTTTAATTCAAAGATATAGCAAACCTTATTAATTGTAGATAATCTGTGACAGCTCTGCCTTATCTGGTCCTGTCTGTCTTTTTTCAGGTCTTCCTGACAGAATATGCTGGTCCTCTGGTCATCTATCTGTTGTTTTACTTCAGGGTTCCCTTCATCTACACACCCAAATATGACTTTACCACCAGTAAACACTGGGTCGTACAGTGAGTGTCTCGAACTCCAGCATTTACAAAAACTTTTGAGTTTCACAGACCTTTATTCCTGCACTCTGCTGAAGTAAATTATGAAATAAGTAATCAAAAACATCTATCTACCCTTCCTCCAGTAAAGTAATATTCTGATCTTGACCTTTGAGTAAAACAAATGTATTATAGTGTACCTGTGCATCCAAGCCTTCTGACTGTACAAAACATGCATTTGTGATTTTTTTTTTTTTTTTTTTNTTTTTTTTTTTTTTTTTTGTAATTACTGATGCAGTAAAATTCAACCACTCACTTGTTTGACTGAAGCCAGGCTAGAAATCACCTACACTAAATCAACCACTAGACGGCAGCAAAAAGAGACAATTTAACTAACAATCTAATTGGAAATTGAATGTTACCATGAATTCCTAAAAATGTGACTAAAAATTACTAAAAATATCCACTTGGACAGGGTGCATTCTGGGTCGCTTCCGTGGGTGTTAAAGTACAATCACATTTCATTTAAGCCATGCTGGACATTACGTGAATGTAAAAAAAAAAAAAAAANTAAAAAAAAAAAAAAAAGTCCCTTTAAACTTTGATGAGGATGGGAGTCAATAAAAATTTCATTCTTATGGTCAAAAGGCCCTGCCCCCTCCAACCAGCCCAATTTCATGATCTCTCTCTCTCTCTCTCTCTCTCTCTCTCTCTCTCTCTCATTCCGTTGGAGAGGAGAAGAGACAAGACGTTTGCTCTTGGAGATACACAAGGAATAACAGGAAAATAACTACTTCTGGATGTTACATGCACAGCGCTGACCTGACCAATCTTATTCTCTCAGTGAAAGCTTTGCATGAAATGTATGGCTGGTAGTCAGTACAGCATCAGTAATGCCAAGCGCCCTCTGCTGATGGGTAGTGGTAATAAAGGAAAACACTTTTTTTTTTTTTTTTTTTTTCATTTTCATTAATTGAAGTCATCCAAAGGCCTGATAGATTAAAGGTGCGGGCCGTATCTGGCCTGCGGACTGCCCATTGGCCATCCCTGCTTTAAACCCTCCAAAATCCAACCTCTCTTTCAGATAGTAGTAGAATATAGGCCTAATACACATTTCTGCTTTTTCCCAGTCTGGCTTGTATGTGTCACTCTTTGCACTACGTAAAGAGGTTGCTGGAGACGCTCTTTGTCCATCGTTTCTCTCATGGAACAATGCCACTCCGCAACATATTTAAGGTGAGGTACATACTCTTCCTTTCGCTGTCTCACTCTTGCCTTGCATTACACACTTACACGTGTGTAAAGATGAAATGTAGGTTCCATAGAGTAAAATTCAATGATAAACTGTTGTCTTTGACATGAGAGTTGAAATATGACTCACTATCACCTCTGGTCTCAGTCACGTACCAATGAGTCAGTATGTGATGAGACCTTGTGAGACATTGTTCCTGATGAGACTAAAGTCCTGCCATGTATCCTTGTTACAGAACTGTACCTACTACTGGGGCTTTGCTGCATGGATGGCCTACTACATCAACCACCCACTGTATACACCACCCAGTGTGTACATGCATACTAACACTAACACATCAATCTCTCATTTTACCAGTTTTTCATGATTACTTACTTTGTGTTAATTTTGTCTTGTTGCAGTCTATGGGGAACAACAAGTCAGACTGGCCCTCATCATATTCTTGGTAAGAATGTCTATCCAGGCATTCTCCTCAACATTCTGTTCTACAGTGTTTGTTCTGCACATCATTTGACTTGATTGGTGGTGCTAACAGTTTTTTTTTTTTCTTCTTCCAACTATGTTTTACACAACTTTTTATGCAACATTCGTTTGAAACTCGGAACTCAGAATTTCCAAATTTCAACCTGGAAAAGCTAAACACAAGTCCCCCCTCAAGTCAGAATTCTGACTTGGAAAGTTGGAAGCTTTCCCAACTCCAAGTTCAGATTAATATCATTTCAGTATGGTTGCTCACACCATGAACACTAATTTCTCTATTTATAAGTGAACATGTAAAAGCATTTTCTTTAAATCAATCAATATACATACACAGTAACAGTTTAAACATATAAAACTGGTAATGCAGTAGCTGTTTTGAAAAGATAAATAGCTCATAAATGTTGAAATGATGGCGCTTCAGTTGGTCCAGTAGAGCAAAAAATACAAGTTTCAATGGAAATGTCCATATTGTCTTTGTGTAGCTTGAATGCACAATGGTTGTAAATGCTATAATTCCGAGTAACAACTTCCCAGTTATGAAGTACAACAAACTCAGCATTACTATTCTGAAAACCTTGCAACCACTGTATGATCACTGGTTGTTAAAGACTTTTTTAATATATCAGCCAAATGTTTTGTTTGTATTATTTTGCTCTACATGCACTCAATATTTAAGCATATTTATGATGTTAACATCTTTTTGTATCCTTAGTTCTGTCAGATCGGTAACTTTTCAATCCACATTGCTCTCCGCAACCTCCGTCCACCAGGTACACACACACACACACACATCTGTTGCTCACGAGTAGAAATCTCACTACATTGCCTGTTCAGTCTACTCTTTCCATGCAGAATATTTACTATGAAATGAAAATATGTATATATATATATATATTTTAAAATCCTCCTACAGGTTGATATGTGCTCACATCCTCCTGCTCATATCAAATTATAGTAGCATTAGCTGTAACTATTATTTAAACTATGACTACAAACATTTTGCTCATGGCATCTCTTGTACATCAAATTTTCTGTACTTCTCCCTCATTTCCTGTCTTCACTCAGGCTCGAAAACCCGGAAGATTCCCTATCCCACCAAGAACCCGTTCACCTGGATCTTTCTGCTGGTCTCCTGCCCCAACTACACCTATGAGGTAACACACACTTCATTAGTCACATGAGCTCTTTTTTTTTTTTTTTTTTTTTGTTTAATAGTAAATGGTTGTGATGAATTGGTAGATGAATAGTGGTTTTAAGTTTGAAAAGTTTAAAGTGTTTTAGTTTGAAAATAGGACATAAGACAGGTCTACAATCAAAAAAAAAAAAAAGGNAAAAAAAAAAAAAAGTGTTGAGCTTGTAGCAGCCTCTATCTAGCTGCTTCCTCCCCCTCCAAGATTTATTTTTTTAAAATGAATGTGATGTTAATTTTATGTGTGTGTTAGTGTCTATGTATGACATACCTCCTCTTGCACCTGCAGCTGGGCTCCTGGCTTGGCTTCACCCTGATGACGCAGTGCCTGCCGGTNCCTCCTCTTGCACCTGCAGCTGGGCTCCTGGCTTGGCTTCACCCTGATGACGCAGTGCCTGCCGGTGGCTTTCTTCACCCTGGTTGGTTTCATTCAGATGACTGTGTGGGCTAAGGGCAAGCATCGCAGCTATCTGAAGGAGTTTCGTGACTATCCTCCTCTCCGCTCTCCTATAGTGCCCTTCATTTTGTAAGACTAATTCCTACCCCCCGTTTGAGTCAAATACACCAGCCCCTCACTGATCTTTCTTCTGAAAGATGTCACCATCCCCTTTCCTCTTCTCAACGTTTACACTGGAACATTATGGACTGACCTGGAAAGAATCCATTCCCGATCACTTTTTCCTCCCTTATGCCAATTTCTGTCTCTCCTTCCCAAACCACATCCTTACATCCTTGTCTTGATGAGTACAATACACCCTTCCAAGTTTTTTGTATTGCTCGCAAACAACTCGTTCTAATTGGCTACCTTACCTATCTGTGTCTCAGCTCCCAAGGCAGTCTTCCTTCTTTCCAGCTGCTCAGTTTTTTTGAATGATAGACATAAATATGAGACTTGTGTCCAACCTGTCTGATGTTATTAATGGTGTTGTTTTTGGGCAGAATCTGCATCTGGCGAAGAAATGAAACTTAACGAGCCTTTAAGTGTTTAGTTTCAATATGCATAAACATACAGTAAACCCAAATTGGAAACCTTAACAACCTTTTGGTTCTCTTTTATTTTGGAATGTTAATTTTGTCTGTCTGAAGTAATTTATTAAAAAATGGTAATCAGAATGTTGTTCAGTTATTTGTCAGTCTGGTTGTAGGAACAGTAGTGTAGGTTAATACATCACTACAGGAATAGTAGGTAATGCATCTTTTCTTTCCATGAAGTTGTGCTTCTACAAAAGAAGCTGCTACACAGGCTACTGTAACACTGTGAGTTGTTACTTCAGGAGTAACAAGAATCCCATGCTGGCAGCACAGCACCTAAATTCTGCACACTGGATGGAATAAGGAATTCTTTGATGTGATGTTGTACTGAAATGGAAGTGCGGCGTTCTGGACTGTGGTATAGGACCAAACACCAGTCACATGGAGTATAACACCAATTTCCAAGAAGCAACGGCATCTTTGAAGTTGATGAAATCGCATTACATCAATGGCAACTTCCAAATTTGGCTGTACTACTAGAGCAAATTTGACTATGTAGAACATGACAAATTGTCATGTTAAATAACCTATACGAGATGAAAACGCTTACCATTATGTATTTTGTGTATGTACTATTGAGTAATTCCACTTTGACTTCCACTGCTAAATGGACAATCTTCAATCCACCACCTCAAAGACAGAAGGTCTTTTTTTTTTTTTTTTTANTTTTTTTTTTTTTTTTTAATAAGACTCAAATCTCAAATGCCAGTTTTATGGCTGAGAGATACAACTAGTGCAGGTATAAATTCTTCAGCACTGTTTAAAGAAGACAATTTGCCATGTTATTAAATTCACCAAAATCTCAGTTTGAATTTCTAATCTCAGTTGTACTACATGCAAACCATTTGGACTAAACCATTCTAGGCGGTATCAACTCCAGTATTACTTTAACAGACTGAGTTGAGATTAAACAAGATTGTTTATTGTGAAGAGCAGCAGGTATATACAGAGAGGAAGAGTCAGATTACATGATAATCATGCAGCCTCAGTCTCAGCCTGGGCCTCAATTCTCTTCTTCCTCAGCTGGAGCCTCCTCTCCCTCTCATACTCCTTCATACGCATCACATAGCTGGAGAGAGAAACACAGTAACAAGGTGAGTGTACATGATCACATTTTGATCAGATTAATGATAAACTGTTCAAAAACTCTGTGGATCTTGAAAACACTTTGGTCCTATTTTAAGTTAACAGTGGGCCAACGATCTTTGAGCTTCTCAGCCCTAAAAGAAAAAAGTTTCTTTAAGGTTTTTATGGAGACTGAAAAAGGAAATGGTGTTATTAGTTTACAAAATCTAAGTCGACAAAATCTACAAAAATTACTCAGAAGATCCCACTTTAAAAGACCATTTCACCCAATTTACAAACAATAATAATAATAGCAACATCAACATATCCTTCCAAACCCAATATCTGAGGCCTTGTTAATTAATGTTGCATAAGCACCAAAGGGAGTCTGAAATATGTACATACTACTTCCCACAGAAAAAACTGGAATTTAAAAAAGACTGTGCACACCTGTATGCAACATCAACCATGAGTATAGACTTTTAGAGACAAAAGGAGTTGGCACTGCAGTGAGCCGGAGCCAGATTTCCTAATGACCCTTCAAACAAACTTCATTTCACTTCGAATAATTAGTTTAAATAAAAGACTCCACTGACAAGACATCTTGGCCCATGGTGTTAGAGTGTATTTACATACACCAGAATGGCGACAAATTAAACACCTCAGTATCATCCACGTTGTCAGACAGCAACTGTGTTTATACTTTTTCAAAATGCCCACATCCTCCAAGGTGGTACAAAAATGTTCAAACTCAGAAACAAAACCACACTTACTCCTGGTGCTCGCAGTAGTCCCAGTCGTGTCTCTCGTGCTTGCAGGCCAGGAAGTTGGGCCAGTTATCCCTCTTACACTTCATGAGTTTCAGGAGATAATGAGCACAGTAGTCCCTCTGCTCCAAAGGTAGCTGTGCCAGGTTCATCTGCTCCTGGCTCGCTACCATCTCTGGTGAAGTGATACAGCTTTTTAGACTAATCTACCAATTTACAAAGTGTTAAATCACAAAGTGGTGATAATTTTTGGACCAGCGTTTGAATGCAACCAGGATCATTCTGTGAGTGAAACGTTTCTACCAATGAGCCCTACATACAGTAACAAGCAGAGACAAATATACAAACATACAATTCAGCGGGCAAACAAACCTCTCTCATTCCTATCGGGGAAGCCGAATTGCGGGTCGAACTCAAACTTCTTTGCTGGGTCCGGCTCGGTGTCTGTCTCGGTGATATACCGTCTGACAAGGTGAGCTCCCATAGCAACAACGATATTTACACACTGTCAGATAAAAATGATATTTTGTGTTTGCGTATGTGCCGTGTTTAATTCTCAAATTATTCTATTATGTGCCATTCGGTCACCTCCACAAGCTCTCCTCATTCACTTCCGGCCCTCACAGGAAATAAACAGCGAAGTGGCACTGAACGGCAGTCTTCTTCGTTTGTTTTTCGCGGTTGACAAGCCAGCTTATTGGTGCATTACCGCCACCTTCTGGACGAGTGTGGAACAGAAGTCTCGCTGAAGAGAAATAGTTTCCCACAAACAAAATAAAACGTTAAAATTCATGAATAATTTTGTTTCCTGAAACATTTTTTAGTTTTATTTATTTATTCATGTTGTTGTTTGTTTTATATAGTTACTTGTTGTTCATAAATGCTCTCTGTATCTGCATCATATATGTTGTTCAGCAAAATCTTTTGTATTGTGAAGTCTGAATAAAGTTGTTGTAAAAGAGGGGAAACATTTTTTTTTTCATTTCTTGATTTTTTTTTATAACTCCCTGAGATTTGTACAGCTTATAATCATTTATTTTTTGTTTGTTTGTTTGTTTGTTTTTACTCCTCCTACAAGTATGACAGTTAAATCAGGGACTTTGGCACAGGAGAAAAGATGGAAAGTATTTACTCAAATACTGAACTTAAATATAATTTTGAGGTACTGCTATTTTTATTTGTGTCAAAGGTTATACTTCTACTCCACTACATTTTACAGTGAAACATTATTCTTTTTACTCCACTGCAGTAATACCAATGGCTGTAGTCACCAGTTACCTTGCAGAATAAGCTTCATACAAATGTGAAATTAGTGCATTAAAATATAATGTATTGCTGTAGATCAAACTACCTCAAAAGGTTAGACTTGGTACTAGCTGGACCAGCTACAATACTAAAAACAAACAAACAAAAAAGCTTAAACATTATTGCATGAATTATTATCGCTCTGAAAGGGAGAATAATAAGTATTTAAGTACATTTATGTTTTATGCTTAAGTGCATTTTACTGCTTATAACAACAAGTGCAGGAATTTTACTTTTAATGTGGACTTATGACTTATGCATCATACGTCTGTATAGTTCTTCCTCCAGTGGATTGGTCATTTGACAATTGAGCACAGTTACCAACATTCCTGAATCTTAAATACAGTTTAATTATTTATGAAAAGAGCTCTAAGCCACGCAGATTCTTTACTTATACAAAACTACTGCATTCGCGATTCAATGGTACACCTTATGAAATGTATCATAATGACATAAAATTCAGCATCATATTTTAAAAAAACACACACACACTTTACAACTCATAGTGCAAATAGATTACAGTGTAGTGATGACAATGCAAATGTGAACCGTATATTTTTTATATCTCAATCCAATGTATTACAGGTTTTGTACACCACATTTTGATTGTTATTATTCATAGCAGGCTCTTGAATTTTATGTTCTTATTTGCTGTACTTGTACAATTATGTAGCATGGGAAATTCAACTGTATGGTAAGTTTTTGTCACTGGTAGAGATCATCATCACCTTCCTCTCTGTACAGGGTTGACCCTGGCCCTGAGCCTGACCCCTGACCTCCAGACTGTGAACTAGAACCAGAAGGGAACCTAGGAGGAGAAAAACAAATGCCAAGGAATACAATAAAAGTAACGTGGCTTGTCTCTTTTTTTGTATATGAACAGATGAACTGTACAGTGACATGTACATCCATATTTACCTGAAGTTTCCAAAACCTCGGCTCTGTTGCAGTGTTTGAGCAAACATCTCATATTTGCGGATGTCATTATCACTAACAGAGCGGCGAGCAAATCGCATTGCTTCTTCAAAGTGGTCCTTTCTAATTTCTGGCACGGGATCGTAGTCTTCATCCTACAGACAGAAATAATGAGGATCTAAGGAAACAATGCTCTGTGTGTGTGTGTGTGCACGCATGTGCGTGTCTGTGTGTTCCCAGTCCAAAGGCTGAACATTACAAAACACACAGCCGCCCTTTCGGTAACTTTTTTTTTATCTTCCACTGTCTCTTTCTGCACCAAGCACACACAGCCTGGTACTAATTTGAGACATGGTATACAGTATATATCATATATGTGGGTTTCTACATATGTGTTTGTCTTTTATGCAATGAAAGTTGTAGAAAGCCAGGCAGCATTCTCTTCTTTATATGCACAGAGATGCCACATTATAGTGCAATCCAATACAACAACACCAGTAACTATAGCCTCCAAAGTTATCATAGTGTTGAACTAAAGACTGTCTACTTTTCCATTGCTGTGCCCACCCTCTGGAACTCCCTCCCCCAACACCTCAGACATTCCCCATCACTCCCCTCTTTCAAATCTGCACTCAAAACCCACCTATTTAAATCTGCTTTTAATCTGTGATCCCCTCTTCTCTTATTGTTATTATTGTTCCTTCATTCTGTAACTGTTAATCCAATTGTTGCATGTAATTGTTTTAATTAATTGTAATTGTAATAATAATTAACAATAATAATAACAATACTAATTATGACAATAATTAATTTTAATTAATTGTAATTGTTTTTATTCTGTTATTGCTTTCACTGTTTCTTTTACTTTTTACTATGTAAAGTGCCTTTGAGTACCTTTTAAAGCACTATACAAATAAAATGTATTATTATTATTATTATTATTATTATTATTATTACTCAGTGACACAGACATAACAAAAACTGAAGAGTAGAAGCTTCATAAAGGTAGAGCGGATTGCAGCATGTTGCATTGGAATGCATTAGATTAATGGTTCCCAGTTTTTTGTCCTGTGACACACACAGCCTGCCCGCCTCATCACAGGCTGCATGTATTTCCAACTTTCCATATGTTAGTAGATCAGCTGAAGAGTAATTTTCCTTTGTCAGATTATTTCATTAGAGGAGGAGGTTTCACAAGAACAAAGCAAAGAAAATTAGTTTTTTTCTTCTTTTCAATCCCATTAATATTCTGAAGTCCCTTTAAATTTTATCGTGTGACCAATTGGAGGTTCTCAACACACAGGTTAGGAACCACTGTACATGATTGTACAGGATTACTTAATAAACTGGCAGCTCTGTGTAGCAGCATGGATGCAGTGCAGTAAGAGTAGCAGCAGGGGGAGCCCTAATGCTCTGACCATGGGTATGCCTGGACTGCTTTGCCTCTGACGCTCAGCCTTGATTTCAGCCTCTATGGCCTCACGGATGGCCAGTTTACAAGCTCGCTGGCAGATTTCTGTCAGGTCGGCCCCAGAGAAACCATCTGTGATACCGGAGAGGTATTCAAGGTCCACATCCTACAGGGTGGAAAGGAGAGGCGTGAGAAAGAGATGAATGTGTAAGCGCTACAAGTGTATCTATGTTATTTTGGAGTATGTGTGTGTGTGTGTATATCACTAACTCGTGCGACAGGGGATTTGCGTAGGTTGGCATGTAGGATGGAGGTGCGTGACGGTTTGTCTGGCAGAGGGATGTAGATGAGCTGGTCCAAACGTCCTGGTCGCAATATGGCTGGGTCTATGATGTCTGGTCTGATGTGGTGAGAAAGTAACATGAAGAATAAAAATCAGTAAAGTCAGCAAGGCGTGCTTAGAGTGTAGTCACATATCAAATATCAAAGACCTGTTTGTGGCGCCTATGATGAAAACATTCTTCTTGTCAGACATGCCGTCCATCTCCGTAAGGATCTGGTTGATGACTCTATCAGCTGCACCTCCTGCATCCCCAGCCCCACCTCCTCTGGATTTAGCAATGGAATCTAACTCGTCGAAGAATAATATGCAGGGAGCTGCCTGCCTAGCCTGAGGTAGAAAGAAAAGGTCAGAGGTCAGTAAGGCTACAGTGAAACATAGAACTTTACATAAAATCCCAGTAAGTACATTCTGAAAGAACAAATCAGCACAGCAAAATGGACAAATGATGGTGGTATATGTGGTCTCTGTGTGGTTTCTGGGGGGTTTTTCTCCCCCTCAGTTCTCACCTTATCAAACACATCTCTAACATTGGCCTCTGATTCTCCAAACCACATGGTGAGCATCTCAGGACCTTTAATGGAGACAAAGTTTGCCTGGCATTCACTGGCAATGGCTTTAGCCAGCAGAGTTTTCCCACAGCCTGGGGGACCATAGAACAACACTCCCCGGGATGGAGTCATTCCAAACTTCAGGAACTTGTCTGGATACTCAACAGGGTACTGAGGAGAAAGACAAAGATGGATTGGTTGTTGGCAGAGTTTTTGTTTGTATGACCAGATTTGTATGTGCTGTCATGGTGGTATGAGTGTTGTCTATGTTTTATTCCACCTGAACAAGCTCCTGCAGTTCTCTCTTGACTTCATCCAGTCCTCCGATGTCCTCCCAGCTGACCTGAGGTACCTCCGCCACTGTCTCCCTCAGTGCAGAGGGGTTGCTCTGACTCAACGCCCACTGAACGGGGACATAGCAGTGTTAGGAAAAGTGGAAAAGGGAGGGAAATATATCTTCATTTATTTTATTTATGTCTAACTCAAGCTTTAGACAAGTCCATTCTTCACAGATGAACAGGAACATAATGAGGGACATAATGCATCCCACATGGAAAGCACATGCGATAGGAGCAATGTTATAATTTGGTCATTTTGTGTGTGTGTATGTGTGTGTGTGTGTGTGAGTGTGTGTGTGTGTGTGTGTGTGTGTGTGTNGTGTGTGTGTGTGTGTGTGTGTGTACATACTTTGAAGTCATCCATAGTGACAGCTAGTGAGTTGAGCAGGTCAGCATCAATGGTTTCATCCTCCAGGTCTATGAGGATCATCTTCTTGCGGATGGCTTGCAGAGCTGCTTCGGAGCACAGAGCAGCCAGATCGGCTCCCACATGGCCATGAGTCTCTGCTGCAATCTGAGATATGTTAACAAACACATGGATGTTAAAATGTATCTCAGCATACCTGCATGTAAATATTGGGTTATAAGCAGCTGGAAGAAATCAAGCCAATTTGTGTGTGTATTTTAAATTACAGCTCCGTTTTATAAACATCCTGAAATTAGACAATAACAGAATGTGATATACATAAACTGTAATAGGACATCAGCTGAACAATAAGATCTAATGATAAGAATAAGCCACAATAACTATCTCCCCTTTCCTTGGAGCAGTTTTCAGAGTTCCAGTGATCACCAAATTCTTGATTGTGGCACATCATGTGTGGTGGAGATAGCAATGCATTTTGATGCTAAATCAGCATCAACAAAACATTTCCTCATACAGGGGGCTTGAGTCAAATTCTCAACAAGTGACAATCTGTTGTTTGTGGCTTCTAATATGGCATTTAAAAGAACCCTGACTGAACAATTGACATAGATTAGAAGTTAAATAATATTCCTATGTTTGTTTTCCATAGATCCCATCTGTCCTCTTTTTCCTTACTCTTTCCAGGTCCACGTCATCAGCCAGTTTCATGTTTTTGGTGTGGATCTGGAGGATTTCCAGTCTGCCAGTGGTATCTGGTATTCCAATATCTATCTCACGGTCAAACCTGCCTGGATAGAGACAGTACAAATGAAGAAATTACTTATTTGTGAATGTGTGTGTGTGTGTGTGTGTGTGTGTGTGTGTGTGTGTGTGTGTGTGTAGCTGAGTCTGACCAAAGCGTCTCAGTGCAGCATCTACACTGTTAGGTCGGTTTGTGGCTGCCATGACAACCACATGAGCTCTTTGCTTCAGGCCATCCATCAGGGTCAGAAGCTGTGATACTATACGTCTCTCCACTTCACCATGGGTCTATACACATGCACACACACACATACACACACACAGTCACAAACACATTTACACATGTTAAGATGTTTATTTCTCCCTAATTTGACTGCATACAGAGAAAATATAAATGTATACCACAGATCTCACACAGTCAACAAGAAGGCACTCAGAGAGTGCATACCTCCACCAAGGACTTTGTAGGTAGGAGTGCACACAACTTTGGCAGCTAATTGTAGCAAAATGGTGAGGAATATAAAAAAACAAACAAACAAACAAACAAACAAAAAAAAAACAAAAAAAACAAAACTAAGAAATAGCTTTTTTCCAGCTAGACTCATGGAATTCAGGAAACAAGAATTTTGATTCTATCACTTATGTTTCAAAAGTTATAGGCCAAAATGTAAAAATGATTACTTCAGTACCACATCAAGTTGATCGTCTCCAAAACTTACAAAACTTAACCACTTCTTCCTCTTGACATTTCATCCCAATCCATAGGTTTTTGAGATAATCCTGCTACCAAACAACCAAACTGATAAGCAAACAAACACTGGTGATCACATAATGTCCTTGGCAGAGGTAATAAAGCATACAGTACAGATTTTGTATTTTTCCCCTATTATATACCTTCTCTCTCTTGGGAGCGATGGCATCCAGCTCATCAATAAAGATGATGGCTGGAGCATTTTTCTCTGCCTCTTCGAAGGCCTTCCTTAAGTTGCTCTCTGACTCTCCTGCCAACTTGCTCATGATTTCAGGACCTTGGCAGAGAACAATGAACAGCATGTGAAATATATTTTCCTCCTACACACAGTCATAGAAAGTTTCAGTCAGAATTCAGATCCAAATGTAAAGGGTTGCATACTCTTTTCAAATTTGCAAAATAGTTCTTGGCTATTTTCATCTCCAACTTATTTTGTGATAAACTCTTCATCTGTACAAATCAGTCTGTCTCACTCTGACTCTATGAATAAAAGAGAATCTCACCATTAATGAGGAAGAAAAAGGCTCCAGTTTCATTGGCTACAGCCCGGGCCACCAGGGTCTTTCCTGTGCCTGCAGGGCCGTACAGTAGGATACCTCTGGGGGGCTGAGGAAGAGGGGGGAGAATAGGATGGGTGAGAAAGCAAACTGGGAACAACACACTGAGTCATGAAATGAAGATTGTCTAATGATAGAATGAAAGAAAGCAAGACTGGTGGATCAAAAGTTCCAATCTGTAAGAGCTTCTTACCAGCATCTTCCTCTGAAGGAATGAGAATCAGCTAATATCAGCCATGTTGTGATGGTGGGTGGAAAGGGTGATGACAATCTTAAGCGTTAAGATACCATACAGTATATTTGAGTAGACCAAAGAACCAAAAACAGCTAAACGTGGCTAAAAGCTCTGTAGAACTGCAGAGTTGGTTGCGCCAATTTTTTATGGGTTTTGCACTGTGTCGTGTCTCCCCCCCNCCATACACACACACACACTGATTAGCTGAATCAGGTGTGAAAATATGCAGTGCTGTGGTACTTGAGGACTAGTATCAAACACCATTACGTTACACAAAATGCCAGTGCCATTCAATTATTATGATTTAATGCAGGTTTACTGTAAATAGTCTTTGTGTGTGTGTGTGTGTGTGTGTGTGTGTGTGGAGAGGGAGAAAGTGAGAGAGAGAGAGAAAAAGAGAGAGAGAGAAAAACACCTTAACTCCTATAGCCTTGAACAAAGCAGGGTGTCGGAGAGGAAGCTCCACCATCTCTTTGATCTGGGCTAGCTGCTTTCGGCAGCCTCCGATGTCATCATAACCAACATCATTAAGGTTCTCCTCCTCGTCCTGTCACAGGGCAGAATGCAGGACTCAGATCAATTTGAGTTGACTCCCAGTCAATGGAATTTACTGCAGGATGAACTGACGATTATACTGTATACTCAGAGGACAGACAATGATAAGAATTCACAGTATTGAGCATACTGGGTGACTGAACTAAATGAGCCTCTAACTTTATGAATCTTACCCAGTGTTTGATAAATGTGTCTCTCAAAAACCTTTTTCTTCTTATTTTTTTTTTAAATTTAGAATATAATTTTTTGTAAATTTAATTTGTAAGTTTTGTATTTGCAGTTTCACTTTATTATTTTTGTTGAATCTTTGTAACTTGTACTATTGAGCAACCTTGGCACAATATTTTCCTTCGGGATAAATAAAGGTTTATCTTATCTTATCTTATCTTATCTTATCTTATCTTATCTTATCTTATCTTATCTTATCTTATTATATCTTATCTTATCTTATCTTATCTTATCTTATCTTATCTTATCTTATCTTATCTTACCTCTCTTTTGATTGGCTCTCCCTCACAGTAGATGACTGTGTCGGGTGCAACAATGCAGTGAGGGCAGGGGTCAGTCTCCATCACCTTGAACTCTACTGCGCGCATGCTTCCCCTCACAAGGAAGATGTCACCTGGTAACACAGGTTATATGTCACTACAGCTGTGTTTTAGTCCATTTCATCAAACCAGGAAACACAGCACACACATAGAAAACAGCATCACATCCTCCCTTATGTCAGAAGTCATTCTGTGGTTCGGCACTACCAAGGAGGTAATAATGGCAGAACTTAGTGCAGGTGGCCCATGAAAGGAAGAGGAAGAAGTATTGTGAGCTAACTGCTGAGTGCAGAGAAGAGGGTGGAAGGCGTGCATCTACCCAGTGGAAGTTGGATGTCGTGGCTTTGTCAGAACATTAACCCAGTGCTTCCTGAAGTGCAAGGGAGTAGTAGGATCAAGTCTGAGCAAGCCGCTGAGGGAGTTGGCTGAGGAGGCTAAAAAGGGCAGCTCCTGGCTTTGGCCAAGGAGGAAAGATAAGTCATGGGGAAGGCAGGGATGCTAGGCTGCAGGGAGTAGCAGGGAGATGTCCCTGTCTCTGCTCCGCCACCATGAGATGTTCCGGGATTAATGGAGCAAAACATCAATGAAGGGTGGCTCCCGGCTGATGACCTTTCCACTGTTGGAGGTGCATCAGGCAGCAATGCCCAGCAGGTAATGTTCTGGTGATAAGATTCAGTGTTTTTACATGACATTAAATGAAAAAATTATTGAAAACTGGTGTACGCAAAAAGGAATTTTCACCACTAATAGCAATATCTTTGACCTATTTGGTAATTAGGCATTACTGGAGTATGTTATGAGCAGAGCTGTTTCACTAATGGTAGCATTAATAGTATTTTCAGTGGTAGAGGTGTTGGAGTACCTTTGTGTATGGGCCGATAAGCCTCCAGGAAGTATGGTTTGAGGAAAACCTCAAAGAGGTTTCCTGTCAGACCCTCAATGGTGTCATCTATGGGGAGAACATGGATCTGTTTCCCATACTTTATATCAGGGCAGGCATGGATACTGTCAAATGACACGCACACCACACACACACACACACACACACACACACACACACACCCCAACAGCCACCAATTAATTATTTTGATTATGTTATGAGTTCAAATCCACATGTATGTACCTACAGAAACACACAGGTGTGGTCTACCTGATGACATCACCAAGCCGTACACGCAGGTTGTTCCGTGTCACACGGTTCATGCGAATACGTTCATCTCCACTGGTGTCATCTATCAGGACGATACACACCGTTTGGCGGCGCTTCCGTCCCCGCAACACCACAGTGTCCCCCCGGAAGAGCTGCAGCTCTTCTGTCTTATTCTGATGGGAAAATGCACACACACGCATACACACACACACACAGTTATGAGGACAGATACATGTATGATTGGGGTATAACCACTGAGTTACCAGATTACTAGGTACGCCTAAGCCTTCAGAAAAATTGTGCATTCCAACAAGTTATATGTCACATGACTGCGGTGAGTTTTTTAGAACAGATAGACCCAGTGTTCTTGGATCCACAGTAGTTCTGGGCAGAGAAGATTCAGATTCTTACCTAATCATATCCAAAAGTCAACCATCTTAGGGTTTACGCTTAAAAATAACCAATTCTAATCTTAACCTTTTGACCATAACCTGGGTGGGATCCCTACACTTGCACAGACCAGTGATTCATGCATCGACTTATCATTGGAAATGAGTGATTTTAGTACTTTGAAAGTGGTTGGATTAGTTGAGATATGCTGGCTGTAGCATCTCCCACACAACTGTGTTGGGCTTTACACACTCAGCTGTGTCAAAGGTTCAATGTCAAAGGGACTGATGTTCAAAAACAGGCTGTGCATCTAAATGGCAAAATGTGAGAATTGTATAAATGGATAGATAGGCCACATCCAGGCCAATTGTCAAGTGGTGAAGCTGTCGGTAAAGAACAGGAAAATGTCTCCAGCAGGCACCGGAGCATCAAAACTGGTATGATGAATCCAGGTTCCTTTTGCATGTGTCCATTAAAATGTCCCATTTTGGATCAACAGGCTAGGCAGGGTGACGATATAAGGCGATGTATAAATTCCATTAAAGAACACCTGAATGTGATTAGTCTGAAAATACTGCAATAATATAAAAAACTGAAGAAAAATTTAGTGGAAGTATATACAAGCATATCTTTTTTAGAAATTAACTGGTATAAATCTAGTGACGCTACTAAAATCATATTGCCCTCAACTTGTTAACAATAGTGTCAGCTGCTAGTTTTAGTAGTTGACTAGTTGCACAGGCTATTAAAGCCCTATTGACCACAGTTAATACACACTGGGACACTTCCAGTATAATAAGATGTCATCACAGAACGGTTCCAGGAACACGACATTGAGTTTTTTTTTCAGTGGTCTGCACAGTCCAATAACCTCAACCCTATCAGGCACATTTGGAATGAGGTGAAAAGAGCTGTTCACAGCTGTTCAATCTAACCGCACAGTGCAATAATTTCTGCATGGTGTCGTATTCAGGCATAACACCAACATTTTGTAAAATCCAGTTCATGCTGTTCTAAAGGCCAAAGGAGTTGCAACATACTAGTCGAGAGTTGTATCCAATATACTCAGACATCTCTCTCACACACACCTGGGATAGGCTGACAATGCTGCTGTCTTCATTTAGAGCTTCCTCCACAATAAGCCTGTTGGGTCTGTGTTTCTGCTTCAGAATGGCAGTTGAGAAATCTTCTCCCTTTGGACTTCCAAACAAGAGATACAGAGTATGACTCTTACATGCAGGCACTCCACTTCTAGCTCTGATTTCCTCATGTGACACTGGGCTGTATTTAGACTTGCTTTTGCTCCGCACATAGCAACAATATTACAACATATAAAAATACCTTAAGCACTTCAATTACTTTATCACAATTGAGGTTGATGTGACAAAGTTTGACTTTGTCATAACTTCACATAATTGCTCTTTACAGTGTATTACTTCCACCACATGCTGGATCGTACTTCATATCTACAAAATAGACATGTTCAATAGTTGTGTGTGTGCACACACACAACCATGCACACATCTGTTTTACTCACTCTGTTCCTCCTGAGCCAGGCATGACTGCTCTTCTTTGTCTAGTCAGCTCCTGTTGGGAGTTCAGCTTCAATTCTGCTTCTGCACAGTGCGGTTCGCTCACTGTCGTCTGCAGGACTTTATTCAGGAGCTGAACTTGTACGGTATGATTTCCCCCTGATCTGTGCCAAAGGTTTCAAGTTCTATCTGAATCTCAGCTACCCTGGTGTGGCTTCTAGTGCTCAGCAGCTTAACAGAAGTTCTTCTTTGCAGTGAACCACCATGCTTGTTGGCCCTGTGTGTTTGTCAGAGGAGGTATAAATATGCCCATCTGCTTCCTTGTCGTAGTTTCAACCCCATCATATATGCACACACACACACACACACACACACACACACACACACACACACACACACACACGATGAGCAGTGAAAGTCACTTATCTTGGACAGTGTCCCAGTACAGATATAGCATGATGTCTCCCCTTCCCCCTTCTTCTAACCAGCAAATTCAAGCACAAGTGTGTAGCTGATCATGAAGAACCCTTCCCAACTTACACACTGTAAAATCTTTATAGGTGAAAACATGTGCTGCATATTTCCCAAAAGAACATCAAGAAGTATTAAGATCACTTTTGTACCTCTTATGTAAATGTTTATTGTCTAAAAGGTAGCATGGCCTTTCCCTCTTCCACTCCTTGTCATTGTGTCTGACATGGTGACTGTTTTCATCTTTCTGTTCCAGCTGCTCTCAACACTTTGCTGGATTCCACACATGCTCACACACACACACACACACACACACACACACACACACACACACACACACACCACAGAATATGCACATTTGTGTCTGGTAAGCACATAATCAAGATAAAGCCCTGACACAAACCCAAATACACAAGTATATGCACACATTCATCATACTGTACAACATGCATGGTTTTAATTTACAATTTTATTACTAAAGTTATTCTTTAACAAATAACAGGACACAAGCAGCAAGGGGTGTACTGTACATTCCCCTTGAGAGAATCTGGACTCTAACATGGCTGTCTCATCATAAGAATGAAATGAGGCAAATGCACAAACATCCCCATCTGAACAAGCACCATACCATACCATACCACAGTGCAACAAGCACCATACCATACACATTTAACCAGCTGTGGATGTGTTTTCAGGCTATACTCATTTTAACGGCAATAACCCCAAAAATGTGTCCAAAGAGAAGTCTGAAAAGAGGAGAATATGGCAAAGACAATGTTGGCAAATGAGGAAAAAAGAGGTAGAGGAGGTCTGGCTATATACTGTATACAGAAGCACAGCGGGATCTGATTAATATCAGTATGCTGAGAGCAGACTGAAAACATTCACAAAAATGAAACCGATATGCTGAAAACAGAAACATGAACATACAAATAATAAAAGCAAAATAAAGTGAGTACAGAGGAGATGCAGAGTCTGCAATGTCTATGGTTAGAATAACAGTGTGGACAGGAATGAGGTGTGTGCAGTTTGACAGTATTTGGTTTCTAATGTTTGACAGTTCACAGTTATAAAATGCTGGTGGTATGAGATTGATTGATTGATTGATTGACTGATTGTTTGATTGAGTTTACCCTGCAATAACATCCATTTGTAAAACTTTGAAAAAAAAAAACCCCAGTCATCTAAATGATTAATGTATTAATGTATTCAGCAGACTTACTTTCGATACATTTGCATTTACACTCATATATAGAATGTACTTGTCACTTGATTGTTCTGTTCATCCGCTGCAGTAGCTGTGTGTTTGATCAACACTGGACATACATTTTGATAATGCAACTCTGATATGAATAGGCAAGAGCAGATTATGACAAAATCTTCTGTTTAATAAACATTATAAAATGATACACACTGTTACACACCACTAACCCTAACCCTAACCCTTCACCTGCACATTTTGAAATATTGCACCATTAGTCTATAGGCCCCTGTATCCTTCACATGAAGCAGAACTTTCAGGGCAAAAAGATGTCTTACAAGGCTCAATAAAGGCTGGTGATTCAGGTCCTTCAGGTGTTTTTTATGTAGGGCTCCTTTTGTTTTTTGTCTCTTCTGCTTCTAATACCTCCTCCTGGCTTTAATTGGTCCAAATGTTCACAACGATTCAACCTGCTCAGAAGACTCAACAGTTAGTCAATCCTTGAAATGGTGTACAAAAGTCTTATTGAAAGTGTCTTGATATTTCATTTAACCGCTTGGTTTGATCCCTTAAATTATAGACAAAGTTGCAAACTTTTTAAAGTTGTCTATATGGCCACCAAAATCATTGTGAAGCTGCAGACACTTTGACTGACACCACTCATCCTCTGTTCACTAAGTTCCAAGTTTTGAAATCTGGCAGGCATTACAGCATGCTTTTAGTAACAAAGAATATCTTAAAGAAATCTTTCCTCCCCAATGCAATCAAAATTCTGAACTCAAATTGAATTCAAAGTTTTCCTCTTTGAGATGGGACTGTTTTTATTTGTTTTAGCTGTTTCATCTGTTGGTGATCTTTATTTTTATTATTATTTTAAAATCTGTATGTATTTGCGCTAATTTTATGTATTGTGAACTGAAGACAATTTTCCATCTGGGTGCACAACAAAGTTGTATTCAATTCAAATACTACACAGCTGCTACTTTTGGTTTGGCTCACTCACTCCTCTAAGCATTTGTAGAATTAATAGAGAAAATTCACCAAATTTAATGCTGATTTAGAGACAATCTTGTTTCATTTTCATTGCTAAATAAACTATAGCCACCTGCAACTCTTCTCTCCATCAATTGTAAGCTTTTTAACTGACATAAAAAGAACCCATATTTAGGATTGTATTCGGTTTATTCTAGGACATGTTCACCAGCCTGTTTTTCATTATTTTTCTTACATTTTTTGTATACTGGGACTTTAACCAAACCACATACTGATCTAAGTCCAATAATCTTTTTAAAGTCTAGGGGTAATTATCGCCTTATTGCTTTAACCGACAGCAGTTTCTGGATGGATGGACCCTGCAGCGTATTGTCCTGTGACGTACAGAGCTACAGTTGAGACTACGATGGGTTAGCAGCAATTAAGAAGAATCTATTATTCATCCACTTAGGTTTTTGGAACATAATTTTAATTAATTCAGTCAACTCTTAATTTCCTGTGGTCCTTTCTATCCTCTCCTGTCAAGATAAGACGCATATGTGTGCATCCACAAACATGAACGCACAGCGATCACATCACAGTCTCAGCAGCAAATCAAACATTACTTTCACACTGAATATCCACAGCTTCTTTCAAAATGTGCATTAAGGTAACAGCACCAAATAACAGCACCAGTCAAAAACAGAACATCTCATACAGTTTGATCGAGAAGCTGCAAAGTGCTCGTTCATGATTGTAAATGATAAAGAAACAGCATAATTAGATGTGTGTTTTCTGTCCAACTGTTGTGCTGTTTGGCAGAAAATCCATGTTGTCCAAGAATCTCTCTTTGAATTGCCTCTCCTGAGGTTTCTTTCATTTTTTTTTTCCTGATGTGATAAGGTTTTTTTTTTTTTAAGGGAATTTTCCCCTCGTCTTCTTGAGCTGGGTGGGGAACCGTTGATGGCTCTGTAAAGCTCTTTGAGACATTGTGTGTGATATTTTGAACACAAATAAACTTGACTTGTCCAAGAAATCCAGTCACATATTTGTCAGTCCTTGAGCAGTTGGAGGGTCAAGAGTGTGTCTGTGTGTGTTTGTGAGTGTGACTGTGTTTGTGAGTGTGTGTGTAATATGTGTCTATGTGTATGTGTGTGTGTGTGTGTGTGTGTAATATGTGTCTGTCTGTCTGTGAGAGCGTGTGTGTGTCATGACATAAGATGAAAAGTGGAATACATGCACTTTAAATACAATTGCTTTAGCTATATGTAGATATCGGCCCAACAGCCTGCATGTGTGTTTTATGTATCTGTTTGTGGTTAGCAGTCATCATCCTCAAAGTGTGTTTTCTGCAGAACCTTTACATGACGCTCGTAGATCTTAAGTGCGGGACCGAGCCTGATTGACAGACCAGTCAAAACATCATTACGCTGCATCAGGAGAAGAGACTTTCCATCGATTTCCTGATGAAGAGAGCAGAGCAGTGTAAGCAGACAACAACGGAGCTACCTGGAGTAATTCTTCATGAGTAATAGCTGTAAAAGCTTGGTGGTAAAGCAGCAACAATCCTGATTATGGCGCCCCCTGGTGCTTGTTAAAGGAGTTGCAGGCTTACCTGATTCCTGAAAGCAAAAGCCTGCTCAGCGAATCCTGCTGCTGTGAAATAACTGACCACATCAGACACTGTCCAGTCCACTGGGCTTGTGCTGACCCCCTCAGACTTCATAATGCTGAAATGATGAGGAAGAGGAGGAATTCACATCTGCATCTGTGTGCACCTTCACTAATAGAGTGGCATGCATGAAATGCATGATAAAGAAAATACTGAACCTGCAGGAGAAATTGAAATTATGCTGTGCCTCTGATTACACTCCTATTAATATTGAATGGCTCACATCTTTAAAAGTATATTTCATTTTATTTTGGGGTGACAAAAGGTGGTGCAAGTGATGTGTGATAACTATTTAGATATCCAAATTTACTGCAGCCAAATCAAGCTACATTTCTCAGACACATTTGTAGAAAACTCTGAAGCACTCTTGGTCTACTATGACATTTTAGGCTGACAAATGTCAGGATCCCATACCTGAACTGAGACAGCTTACATTTCACAAGATCAGTTTTCATGATTAGATTTAACCGAACCTTGTGAACCACTTTTTAAACTAGCTGTTACAGATATAAAATGAAGCATGATTCTGCAGCTATATGGTCTATTTCCTCACATGGTCTATTTCTGTAATTTATTAGCTCTATCAAGGAGATAATTTCAGTCCAATTCATTCGTCTGTCTCTCAGGAAGAAAAACTAAACAGGTTTTTATGAAACTGGGGGAAAGTTAAAGTGTGGGCCATTTATAAAGCACTTTTTTGCTTCACAGCTCCATTTGTAATGTGCATTTTTCTTCATAACTCCTGCATCATTAAGGCATACGACTGTTACTTTGGTTTTTTAACAGATTTTTCAGCAGGGCTTCTGCGAGTTTCACCCAATCTTCAACATTGGCACACATTTTTATACTCAGTATCATTTCCTATAATTAGCTCTCAAATTGTTGTAGGTGTGGTCTATTTCACATCAATTTCCATAACAACTGTGCATTGACAACAAAATTTAGAAGACACGTACACTAGTGTTCAAAAGTTTGGAATCACCCTGAAATTTGATAGAAATTGACACTTTAATTTACCAAGGTGGCATTAAATTGATTTCCATATATAACCAAGACATTAATAATGTTGCAAATGGGTATTATTGCAGGAAATTATTAGTTCTTATTCTTCTTCTTTTTCTTCTTCCTCTTCTTCTTCTTCTTCTTCTTCTTCTTCTTCTTCTTCTTCTTCTTCTTCTTCTTCTTCACATAAATCATCTTTTGGCTATTTTTTGGTTTAGCTATTTTTGAACCCAAAATTGAACTTTAGGAATACCAGTAACTTGCAACCGAAGTAAAGACAATTTACCTGCACTGGTTTTTCAGGTGCGCTAACACAGTCAAGTGTCTCTAATATCGAAATAGCAATTAAACATGATTGATTAAGGATGAACTGAAAGAGTTCATCACTAGGACATTAAAGTAATGGCTGCTGAAAACGGAGCTTTGCAGTTTTATGTGAATAATTAATTATAAATCAGTCATTTCCAGAAGTAAAAGATATTTGCAACATTATTAATGTCTTGACTATATTTTTACATTAATTTAATGCCACCATGGTGAATAAAGATATCTATTTCCATCAAAAACATTAAAATTTCTGTGTGATTCCAAATTTTAGAACAATATTGTATACTGTATCAATTCCAAGTCATTTGACTCGGAATTTAGAGACTTTTAGCAGATTGTACATCCTTATAGGAAGTACACACACTCTGGCTGCTTTTAATTTAGACACTGGTTTAGGTGTATTTGGTGGATAGATTAGGAGAAATGAGTGCATTTTCTGGAATACCATCATTTTTTTACCAATCTGAAAATC
This sequence comes from Lucifuga dentata, assembly GCA_014773175.1. Classification (NCBI taxonomy): domain Eukaryota; kingdom Metazoa; phylum Chordata; class Actinopteri; order Ophidiiformes; family Bythitidae; genus Lucifuga; species Lucifuga dentata. Next base: position 42,328 of record VXCM01005017.1, read on the forward strand.
AGTAGCAAAGACCAAAGACCAGCAAGGGCATGCAGTCATTCAAGCAGATGTAATAAGTATTTACTGTATGTTGATGAGTAAATGACACTCATCTATTATGTATCTGACTTGCTTCGGCAAACCAAGTCAAAGAAATGAAATTATGGGGTGATGCTCCAAAGCTATGACCAAAAAAACAAACAAAAAAAGAAAACAAAAACACATTGTCCAAATGTAGCTCAAGATAAGGTTGTTTTGTCATTAAAAATAAGGAAACTGACTATTCTGGTGTCAGTGATTTAGCGTGACACTCAGACCTGTGGGACTATTGGGCTTCACCTTGTGTGTTTACTGGTGCATCCTGATGGGACACAGATATGCAGAACAAGGGAAAGAAACAAGAGAAAACAGTTTCTTTGTCTGTCTTGTTCTCATAGTAGCTACTAGCTACTTCCTGTGAGCTCTTCCAGTGTCTTTGCTCTACTCACACTCTGTCTCTACTGACTCCCCCGTTCATCCCTCGCTCCTCAGGCAGGCCCGAGTCTCTCGGGGAGGCGGTGGGTGTGAGCAGGCAGGAAGACACACCTACTTCTGTCTTAAACTCCAAGCCTTGGAGGGGAAAAATTGTTTTGATTAATCACAGACACTCCACTATCACCACTGTTAGCAAACCAAAACACAGAGGAATACACTCACACAAACAAATACATTAGACGAGATTACGTGTAAAGCAGAACTCACTGTTAAAGCCTGAGGAAGTGTGGCTGATTCCATTGTGCTGCATCTGATCCTGAGGAGGAGAGGGCATCAAAGAACATGACAACAAGGATTTCTATTCCTGAAAACAGCAGCATGATCACCAGGCTCCTGTTTAGAAACTTAGTCAGGATTTTGCTCAGAATTTATCATTACAAAGTTCAATCTGAAACTATTCAACCTCAAAGAAAGAAAGAAAGAAAGAAAGAAAGAAAGAAAGAAAGAAAGAAAGAAAGACAGACACCACACTGTGAGAGAATCCTGATTACATATACATAATGTATTTTACATTATGTACATGCATATGAGGTAATGGTGATCTACACCAAGTTACACTGCTGTTCTATCTTATCAGATAGAATCTCTAAACTAGTGCTGAAGCATTTAGTCAATTACTGTACATGACTGATCAAATGTGAGGATTTACCACTGTAAGCAGTATTTGACACATAAATTACTGCTTGTGCATAATTTACAAAAAAAAAAAAAAAAAAAAAAAAAATGCAGGGGAATACAAATGTCTGAGGATACAAAAAAACTATTATGTTTTAGTTTTTGTAAATACATGTATTTCATATTAGTCTAAACGTTTGTTCATAAGTTACAAGTTGAAAAATTGTTGATATTGATGATAATTTTTGTGCAAAGGATTTTTGTATGTGGATCATATATCATATACAGTATATGCACTTTGCTCTGTATGTTTGTTGTTTAGTTGTGAAACTTTAATCACATTTCTCCATAAAATGAAAATCTTTAACATGTCAACATGGTTAATCATTAGGTACATGAGAGCTAGCTGGAACTTTTTAAACATGCTGCCAAATATCAAATAAAGGTGAATGCTCACCCGTTAAGATGCTGCTGGTGAGGTGGTAAGAAGGACAGTCCCACACAAACACTCACCTACAAAGAAATACTTGTAACCTCACTGTTCTTATGAGCTGTGTGAGCGCCATCTGTTGCACAGCCTTGTGAACTGCAGCTTGCTGTGCCTTCCTCTAATATTGGCACCCTTGGCAATCCTTCCAAACACCTCATGGTTATATAGGTGACATCTGACCATATTTTTGGAGATTTCTGACCCCAAGACTACTAACATCTGCAATTTCCAGCTGTGATGCTTGGAGGTTGTTTGGCCACTCAGACCCTCCTCCTCACTGTGCGTGGAGTCAGTGTAGACATACGTCCTCTTCCAGGCTTCCCCTTAACATCTCCAGTTGATTTAAACTTATTATTTATTACCCTGAGAGTGGATATGGTCATTTTCAAACATTTACAGTAGCTATGTTCTTAGAGCCATTTCCTGATTTGTGCAGCTCAGTAACCTTTTGGTGCACATTATTACTGTGTTCTCTTGTCTTTCCCATTGTGGTGTATGACTCAGGGAATTTGGCTTGTGTGTCACCTCATATTTATACCCAGTGAAACAGGAAGTCATGGCTGACTATTTAAGTGTTCCTAATCATTCAAGTAAAGTAAAATATGAATGGGAATATACTTCAGATAGATTTTACTCATATGACTTTCCAGGGGTGCCAATAAATGTGGCACACATATATTTGAGAAAAATGTTTGTTTCATGATAAGATTTTATTTTTCCTTTCAATTATTTTACTTCAATTAAAGGTTATATATATATAATTTTTTTTTAATATTTTGAATGAAAGATCAAGAGAATTGGCTTTTATTTGCCAAGGGTACCCATAATTGTGGAGGGCACTGTAGTTAATATATTGCTGAATTCAAAATTCAAAACTCACTGTGCCACAAAAGTGCATTTTGTGGTTGGTGTCTCAGAGTAGACACCAACACCATTACACCATTACCATTACACCATTTACTGCTCCATCTGCTACTACTGTCGCTTCAAATATTGGCTCTTTTAAGTCTTTTTTGTTACTGATTTTTCTCTCAGTACTGCCTCATTATGAGTAATTTGGTGTTCTGGTATTATAGCAAGATTTTTTGTTTCACTTTAACAAGCTAAATGTGAGCATGTAAAAAGGTGATAGCCTCAGGAAGCTTATGTCTGACAAATCAGCAATGGTTGGCCTGGCTAGTTCATCCTACCCTAGAATAGGAACTAATAAATATGGTCCTCAGTTCCTGCAATTCTTCCTGGTTTCTGAAAAAATTTCTGCAGTTTGAAAGCAGCTAATGTGGGGAGTCTGATTTTTGAGTATCTGCTGATATGCTCTTTGTTAATTTATTTCATATTATACTTCATCTTTGATTTTGTTCTGTTGAAGTATTACCAGAAACTTGAATTATTATTCAGTCTATGACTACAAACGCAGCAATCTTCAAGAATAAATAGATGACAGAGAACAGAGAATACAGGAGAGAATATAATTGTGACCTTTGATTATCTCACTAAAAATGCAGATTAAGTAAAAACACTGCAACAAAAACAAATCTTTTTAGAAAGCTTATAGTTCAGAGGTTCCCAAAAACCTAAACCAAGGACCAATTCTGAACAAACCAAATTATCTAAGTACTGCCTCACCAACAAGCCACCAACTTGAAGAAAAATAAAAGAAAAACTTCATTTGTTCATATGTGCATTACTGAAGTTGACCACATTGAGTTCATACTGCACACAGGAGAAGTTGGGCTATTAAAAAAAATAATAAATCTAATCTTACCTAAACTACAAAATTTTGTTTATTAAACCTATTTTAATTGTGAATTTACCACAATAACAGAATTTCCATAGATTTCAATTGTTTTGATTCTCAGCAGAAGACATCTGGCGTAACACCAGTGGTACTCCACTGTTGTAGTTAGTTTAGGTGTAGTGCTCCTGTTTGCTTTCATCACAAAGTGAGCAAACAATTCACTAATGATTAAGGATGCTGTGATGACAAAAAATATAAAAAACTGATAAACTAAAAACACTAGAAACAATGATAGTGCATTTACATAAGATGGTTTATATCAATGACATGGTCAAAATAGCAGATTTTAGTGGAGAAAATCTGACTTGTTTTGGTATTTGGAGGAAATTTACTGAATTCTTTCTTTAAAAAAATATACATCAGAATAAAGAAAGTAAGCACAGTTCAGATGTATATGCTGGCACTTACCTGAGCATGCACGTGAAGCTGATCAGGGCTAAGAGATCTCTCCTCTGTGTGTGCAGCATTACTCTCTGACACTGAAGCTACCTGAGCAGGTGAACATGTTGTTCTGGTGAGGGAATCCAACCCTGGGAGAATATCCACCAATCACAGAGGAGTTCACATTAACAACCATTCAAAAGACCATTCATAGTCCAAGAATTATTATTATTATTATTATTATTATTATTATTATTATTATTATTATTATTATTATTATTGCCATTGTTTTTGTTGTACAAACTGAGTTGCAAAGTGTTTTTTCAGGACAAAAACAAGGTAAAATATGCAGCCATGACATTAAAATAACATTTAATTTGGACACATTGGGAAAAGTTTAAAATAAAATGTTTCTGTAATGTTATTATTGATAAGTGTGCACTGACTAATGCAGTGGGGTCCAAAAGTCTGAGACCACATTGAAAATCTGTGATGTTTTCCATGTAAATCTGGAAATAATCATAAAGTCTGACATCACAAGAAGCTCTTTGGAACATTGTCAAATCATGCTGGGATAACTTGGCTCATCAGGTTTTGCACAAACTTGTGGAGTCCATGCCAGCTCGAGTGCATGGTGTCTTTGAAAAATGTACATGAATTTCAGAATATCTTAGCATACCAAATACTAATATATTCTGAAATTCATGTACATTTTTCAAAGATTCATCTTTTCAGTCAGATTGTTAAGATGACATTATCATTTGTAATGAAAAATCTTATATTAAGTTCAAAAAGAATAGGCCTACAAAACAGAAGCATTTTCACAGTGGTCTCAGACTTTTGGGCCCCACTGTATAAACAAACAAACAAATGCAATTTAGGATATGAAATGTAAAATGAAACCATAACAAATAAATAAATAGATAAATAAATATTCATGTACAGAAGAAATATAGTAGTAGTTTAATTCCCACTTCTTTTAATGTGTCCTCAACACACATACACACACACACACACACACACACCTTTGTCAGATGGTTGCTGTTGCTGATGGGGGCTCTCCTGCTTTGATGCTGTCTGGATCTCAACATCTTCCATGCTTTTTTCAGTGAGGCCTGGTTCGGTTGTCATGGCTACCGGGGATCGTCCTCTCTCCTCATCAGAACTCCGGGGATCCTCCTCCTCTTCTTCTTGCTCTTCTTCCTCATTCTCTTCGTGTTCTTCCTCTTCACTGGCTGTTTCCATTGGCTCATTCTCCTGGGGACGGAGAAATGAAAAGTTGTAACTAAAATAATTCAAAAGCGGGTGAAGGAGATGAAGCATCACATCTCACCTCCTCTTCCTCACAGACGAATGGGCGCCTGAATTTGGTCAGAGGGGAGAAGTTCTCGTTCCAGCCTGGCTCAGTGTTTCTTAGTGAGGTTTAGACTGCGCGTGTAGCTTCTTTAGATAAGAAACCTCAGTGTTGGGAAAATAGCACACACATATCAGAAATAACGATATCCGCCTACTGTAGCCTACTCAAGTCTGCAACCAAAAGGGGGGAGGAGAGGGAGGAGAAGATGCTGTCAAAACGATACAAAGGATTTAATGAGGCACGAACAGGAGAGATGCGGGGAGAACGAGGAGGAGAGAGAAAAAGCTAAAGTAACCTACTCGTCCGTGGGCACCGAGAAACGCGCCTTGAACGCACCAGATGGAATTAACATAATTTATAAAGTACGAATCCACACAATGCTGAGTCCTCCTGCCAGCCTGCAGAGCGGCGGCGGCTCGTCTCAAGTTTAGACAGACACCGCCTACACTCCGCGGTCTATTCTGCGCCGGCAAAGTTCCTGAAAGCAAAAACGGCAGGGAAACGACCCCAAATTGTTTTGTGGCCATGAAAGCAGAAGCTTCTCGTGCTCGCGCCCTGCAGAGACGCTCCTGACGCGCGCACTCCTCCCGTGTTTTGGGAGCCGGAGGAGCCGCTCAAAGCTGTCTGCTCCTGTAACCCGCACCTTTTGTGTAGGAAGCCGAGCGCNCACACACACACACACACATTTGCCTAGGCTATAGAGGACAAACGCAGCGCGGTCACGTTCGTATCCCCTTGACATTTTGACAAATATTCATCCTACATGTGGAGGGATGCCTAGAGATACTTTCGCATTTGAAATACGGGTTAACAATAAACAAAAACGTCAGGCGAGGCAAGCCAAGCGCGTCCTGGTGCGGTTTATAATCATTAATTTATCAGCAAGCCACCGAGCCAGCGCTGTTCTGTGCGCTCTGTACAGTCGGACGTGTTGGAAATACTAAGTTAGCATCGCCCACCTTTTTCTCTGTCTGCCTGTCCTGCAGTGCGCTCCTCACAAGTCTGTCAACAGACGCATTCTTCGGCATCGGCTCATCCACGACCATCCCCCTCAGAGGAAGAGTGATGTTCCCGCAGCGAGTCCTGCGCAGCCTGCCCCTCTCCACCTCTCTCTCCATCACCACTTTGACTTTGCCACGGGTCAGCTTTTCCGCGGAGAGACGCTCCTGGCTACTCAGATAGCCCAAAATCTCCTTTAGCCCCAGCGGCTTCATCTGGCCTCTCGTCGCGGCGGCGGAGCCCCCTCGGAGGTTCCTCTCGGACAGGCTGCGAACTGAAGCCACCAATCTGTCGCCCAGATCGGAGTTGGCTTGGTTCCCCGCTGTATTGGTGCTCCCCGCTCCTCGAAGTTTGGGCGTGAGGAGGACTATCTGCTTCTGTCTCTGAGGGAGGTTCATACCGACGCTCCCGGGGCAAGTTTTGTTCTGGGTGTCCGCTCCGGGAAAGCCACGCTCCTTTCCTCCACCAACCGCGTTGGTTTTGCTCTGTGCAACTCTGCTGGCATCCCCGCCGTCGTGTGCGCTTGTTCTGTGACCGGGCAACGGGCAACAATCACCTACTCCCCGGTNCCCCGCCGTCGTGTGCGCTTGTTCTGTGACCGGGCAACGGGCAACAATCACCTACTCCCCGGTGTCCTAATCCCTTGTCTCTCGATGCACTTGCTTTCTCTTCTCTACAGCCGCTCCCGACAGCGCAGCCCGTTGTTGCGCCACAGCTGAGGCACCCGTTTCCGCTACTCGGGCTGGAAGGAGGCTTGTGTTTTTTGGCTGATGTTTGAGTGTGAGAATCGAAGCCAGGCTCCGAGTTCTCCTCTCCCTCCTCTTGGTCGGTGAAGCTGTGCGCACTGTTGTTCAGATGGTCGTGTTTGGTCCGCTCCCTTGTTGCCTCCGCGCTGCTGCTGCTGCCAGCGGCCGTAAACTCACTCTTCTTTCTGCTTTTCCTCTGCACCTTCGCCGCGTTTCGGTACGAAATGGATCCCTTGTAGCTAACTTTGAGCACCGTCTGCTCTTGAATCAGTTTTTCCAGTTCTGTCCTGGTTCGGTCCGGGTCTGACCCGTGTCGTCTCCGGACCATTCGACAAATCCTCTCGAGATCTGGACGCGCTTTTCTGGAGCGGAGAGAGTCGATCGTTTCCAGGATCCACTCTCGGAACTTGGGCTCGGACATCTTCTCCTCCGGCTGGTGGATGGGGTTTGGCCGGAGTGCGTCTTTTCCTCTGTTGTTTCACAAGTGACGCTGTGTCAAAAGCTGAGAAACCAGAGTGCGATCCCCGGCTGGAGAATGAGGACGGAAGCCTGACTGGTACGCTTGCGTTCGTTGGCCACATTGTGCGCTTAAGGTGGACCGAAGATGGCGCCCAGGTCTCCACCACAGACGCAAACGGCATTTAAGGTGGAATTGTCTCGCTTTAAGCGCATCAGAGCTATGTTCTTTGTTCTTAGCCGCGGTCTGCTGAAGTCACAGTTTCTAAGACACGCGCAAAGGCAATTACACACTCCAAACAGTCAATAAAAGAGACAGTAGTTATGGATATGCGGTTTCATAACATTATGGCGAATCAGATTTAGCCAGTGTTTACTGGCGGTCAACAGATGGGTGGATGACGAGCCCATTCCGCATCAGGCGGCAGTGATGGATGTCTGACCTCTAGGCTATCTTCCCAGCCAGAAACTGTAAAACACTAATCATCCAGCATGTCCGTGCTCTCATTTCCAACTTACAACACGCACCAACACACAGAAGAAAAGCTTTAGAAGTTAGAATAATTTTACAAGTAAAACTTTATTGGAATGATACTCATGTTGCAAAATATTACACTTCGTGTTTTTATGTCACTGTTCCCGCGACCTTTGACGCTTCCCTTTGCAGTGTGTGTGTGTGTGTGTGTGTGTGTGTGTGTGTGTGTTTGTCTAGCGGGGATCAACATTTACAACGTTTACATTGGGGTCTCATTTCCCTAAAAAGTGCCACAGTACCAGCATTGTGCCTGTATCGAGAGGAAGTTGTACCACTGCAAAACATCGAGGAGACACATAATAATATTGTATAACTGCAAACATTTGTCCATGATGATACAGTCAACATTAAACTTGACATGACAGCTAATGTGAAGTCTCAACAAGTGGTTTACAATAATAATAATAATAATAATAATAATAATAATAATAATAATAAAGCCCATGATAACAATAGGTCTAGTCGCCCTGCACCAACTGCTATCATTTATAAATGGCTTTGCCTTGACCTTGATCAACAGCTGCTCAAATGTGTTAATGAGAAGAAGGTGGAATCAGTGCTCATTAAGTTGCTGATTCTGTGTGGGGACTTAAAAAATGAAAAGTATTAAAAAGGAGGGTAAAACAGGAGAAGGGCCACCCAAGCAGGAAGGTTGCACCCATTTGGTCACCACAGTCAGCACATGGTTGCCTTGCATTTATTTTCTTCGAAAACTTGTTAATCAATTTGCCAATAGTATGAGTCTAGATTTATTAATGTTTTATTATTAATTAATAATATGGATTGGACTACACTGCAGCAGTGTTTGTCTAAAATAGAAGTCTACCCTGAAAATGACTTGATGTCAATCTCAAATAAATCTAATTTCTTAAAATGTTTAATTCTAAGTAAAGGCTACATTTTCCTGTGCATGTAAGTAACTATGTTGGACAGGAAATACATCATTCAGTGACATCTATAGAAATCAAAATGTTGACAGAAAATCTAAAGCGCTCTTTGTTCTGTATTAACCCAATTAAAATGTTATTCTGGTGAAACATGAAAATACAGTATAAAGAAGGGTCTTTAATCTTTTAAACAGTCACTAATGTCACTTGATTTTAATGACCGCCATCTTAAGCATTACTGAAGTTCTTTGCCATTTTAGCTTAGGAGCTAAGGAGGCAATGAACACCTGAAGTGCTACGTGTGTGTGTAATACACAGGCAAGTTGTGTACCCCGCACTAAGAACAATTTTGTCTTTCATGGATACAAGCTCTATCCAACTCCAGGTGCTATCTTTGCATAACTCCATTGTCACCACATACAAAAAACAACAAAAATGTGCATGATTAAAACACAGATATGAGGATACATTTGCCATCACATGTAAGATAGTCACATAGAATGTGGTCCAACTCAGCCGGTAAGATGAGGAGAGGGTGTTGGGTGCTGGGAAGATAGTTTCTACAAAAGAGTTTAAAGCCAAAGCAAACTATCCAGGTCAGCATCAGAGACTGTCAAAGTCTGCTCAGAGTGTTGTGCTGACCACCAACCAGAAGCAGTTTGAGGTAGTCTGCCTCAGATAGGTTCTTTTAATTGGAATTGGTGAGTGCCAGACAGTAATTCATGCAGTATCAAAGTTATTAGCAAATGAGTTCTGGGCAGAGCTTTAAAGATCAATCAGAGTTATCGAGATGTCAAATGTTCTGGAAGGGAAAAAAGCCTTCATCTCCTCTGGTGTTCTTAATTTTAAACCATAACTTTAAATTCCCACATCTTAAGTGAGTGTTAAACACAACTTCCTTCTAATGTTTTATGTGAATATCTCTACTAAGTGTTATGTTCCAACCTGAGATATGTTTTTGTTATGGTGTGCCATCTCAACACCAGAAAAACCAATCCATTCCCTTATTCCTGTTAGTCAGCATAACAGGATGTCATTGGAACCACAAGCCTTGAATAACATTCAAAGTTGAGTGTTGTAGATATGCACAAAGCCTGGCCATGTTACTAATGATAATACCTAAAGAGTAAACTTAAACAAAAATGATTTTATTTCCCCTCCCCTAAGTGTCATCTTACAATGAATGAAATTAGTTTGAGCAGAAAATGTGTTTTTCCCTTGAATATCAACTTGGTCAAAAGTGACGATGGTTCCCAATGACACTGACTATAATATAAAAGGATATTAGTTAATTATTATTAGTATCTTGTATCGTTTCTTTTGATATTCAACAAAAATATGCACACTGACTGTTAAACTTGTACCAGACTCAGTGGGCTTCTTGTAATGACCAACAGACTGCAGCAGACAGGCTGATTTCCCTTGAAATGAATGAGTGAGAAATGAAATGATAAAAGAGGAGAGAGGAACTTGGGTGAAAATAAGATAAGAAGAGGCAACTGTAAATGAGAGAGGTTCCAAACACCCATGAATCTGAAGCACACTTTCATTATAGAGAGATCCATAAATAAAACAGAATAATAAATAAAATACAACAGAAATGGAACAGAAAAGGCAACACTGCTGGTTCTCAGTCTCCTTGCTCTTTTTCTCCGCTCTCCCTTTTTTTCCCTCTCTTTGTAGCTGGTGCTTTTGATTGGACAGGAGATGATGCTCTCTCCTTACGTCTCCCTCTTGACCAGCCTACCTTTGACTCTCCCTACTTCCTTCTTTCATTCTCTTTCTCTCTCTAGCTCTAGAACTCGGCAAACTCCTTGGCACATTTCTCAGTAAAGGAGACGCGGATCTCCTCCTCTTCATAGTCGTCAAAGTTGCTGGTGTCGCCTGGTCCTTTAAACTTGGGGACAAAAGGAGCTTCCACCTATACGCACAAAGAAAAACACATGTTGAAAAGCAAATTCAACATTGGAGAAGTCACGCATCTACACACACACACACATATACAGACACACACACACCTTTTTCTGGTAGATGGCAATCCAGTCAGTGGTTGCAAACCACTTGTGTCCCTTGATGTCATTGACCCCATTCTTGAGGTTACCGTAACGTTTTGTGAGATCCACCTGGTGATGACACCAACACGTTTTAACATGCAGCAAAATACATGTATCCTTTAGTTAAAAACAGCTGCAACAGCACTTTTTTTTTTTCACCTGGAGCAGGTTCCTCAGGAGGTCCTTCAGGTCTGAACTGAAGTGAGATGGGAAACGCACCTGTGACAGAAGAGATGGTCAAAAAGAGGAAAGAGTAGCATTTGCTTCAAGATTTGAGATGCAATATTGGGATATGTCTATGAAGGTTCCCTCAGTCATCCAGGTCATTGCAACACCGTGAGGGTCATTAGAGGCACACGGCAGTCCGTTCCATGGGTCACATGGCACCGATGTGACCCAAGGAGTCACTTGGCCCAAGGTGTGAACAACTCTCAGAAGATAAATCTTTACTGCCCCGCTGACTCAGAACTGAAGAAGCTACTTGGAGGCTAACAGCTGATGTAGCCTGCTAAATGTGATTACAAGTTGAAGAGAAGGATTCACACGTTATATACGACTGTCAAGGACAGAATCTGAACTTTTAGATCAACAGAATTTTGATTTGATTTACAGTTTGACTTGGACCGTTGATTGAGCAGACTAGATCAGCAAGACCACAAATTTTCATGTCACAGTAGTACCAAAATCAGATTATAATTTTCCCTCATTTAAAGGCATTTTACAGTTTATTGCTGTTCTCTTTTCCACATCAGCAATTCAACTCAAAAGCTCCATCATGAAATCTTTGACAACTGCTGTTTGAAACACCACAGAAAAGCCTCTAATGTACGTTGCATTTCTGACAGCAGCATCAATAACATGTTTGAAATAAATAAAATGAGAATGTGAAGGACTAGTAATAGGCCACGACTGAATGGACAAGGAAAAGATCAATAAATACTGTATAAGGAAAGGGACACAGGCCTCATTGTTTGATTACTAAGCGATGACCTGACAGAAACTCACCTTCCCTGAAACTATCTTTTCATAGATCTGAATAGGCTGATCAGCAAAGAAAGGTGGATACCCTGCTGCCATCTCATAGATGAGCACGCCCAGTGCCCACCAGTCTACTGCCTTGTTATACCCCTGGAAGAAAGAAGGATGAGAGGGGAGGAAAAAGAAATAAAGAAAGGTCGATGTAGGTTACCAAGATATTTAATTTTGAGACATTCTTTAGTTGATAACACAAGACTGATTTTGCGTTTAAACTTTAATGATGCCATATTTTTATGTAAACCACTGACTTTGTTACAGAGCCATAACTACGTAATTGTGATATTCGTTTAGATCAGTGGTTCTCAAACTGTGGTTTGTGTGCCACCAGTGTACTTTAAATGCCTCCAGTGCTACTCAAAATGAAACTTGTAGAGATTTAGGTCTATGGAAATGCTGCTATCTTGACAAATTATTCACAAGTAAACTGGCAACATGAAAAAATACTTTAACTTTTTGTACTCATACCTTAAAATACTGCATTCAATTTCAGTACAGCAATTTTCTGTGATTTTTCTTAGATTTGGCACCTTATTGGTGAGGTGGTACTTAAAGTACAACCCCAGCAATCTTGCATGTTTGAGCCCAACAAATACAATTTTAGAACATTTTTCCTACCTTCCAAACTGCCATTGGTTTCATTTTATTCCAGTACGCTGTAAAATAAACTTGTAGAGACTTGAAACACACTCAAGATAGGTAATCTATCACAGCAAACACAACGTCTATTAAGTTTTTTTGTCAAAATAACTTTATTTAACCAGCCCAACACCGAGCTATGTGGAAGACAATGTATGTCTCCACCAGGAAATATAGTCCCAGGAGAAGACAGCCTTTACCAAGAAATTTAAAACGACCATGCCTTCTACATTTGAACATATGTGTTAGCAGGTGAAACATTGAATTTTAAACTGGGTGTACCATGTGAACATTTGATTTTGAAAGATTAGGGGATTGGGCAAAATAACAGGAAAAGTAACAGGAAGCTAAAATAGTTTTATATTTTGGAAAATGGTTGTCTGTAATGAACGTGTATGCGGGTAGTATTTATTGGGCAAAATTGACGATATGGTCCTTTAAATGTTTTGGTTTGCTCAGAGGTGGTACTTGGTTCAAAAAGTTTGAGAGCCACTGATCTTGATAACAGCATCTACATCAGTCAGAGAATTACTCAAAAATTCTGAGCCATTCAGTTCATTCAGCCAACTTATTAAAGCTAGATTTTGTCAAAGTCTTAATTGTTTGAGACAATAAAGAAGTACTTTATGCTGCAGGAGTACTTTCATAAGGTTCTGTGGATCTATAAATTTACGTGGATCCATAAATTTATAGATCCACAACGACATGAATTAGGCAACGAAGCAACGGCATGAATTAGATTCATGTCGTTGCCTCTATTCTCTGTGACCGAGGCACCTCAAACTTGGTACAGCATACATATATTAAGCATTTGATCCTGAAAAGATAGATTTTGGCTGGAATAACACTTTATACTATCAGTACACTTGGTGATATTTGAGTTGACGTACTCTCACAGGGACATGAGTGATTTTGTCCTTTTTTAGTTGTGATTACTGCAGTGTACACACCTGTAGGCCTCTTAGTCAAACTCTTAAAAGGTTTTGGACATCCTCATTCACCACTAATAAATACACAGTCGCCTGCATGTGGTCAGCAATGGTGTGTTGTTTTACGCCACATATTTTCACTTTACATTCACAGAGTTTACTGGTGCAGCTTTAGTATTATATCTTGTTTGACAATACCGTGAGTCATCTCTGCTCCCATTTCTTCTGCTGTGGCACTATTAACCTAATATACCTGGTATCACGTGAACATTATGGTATCTGACTGCAGTGTCAAGTTTGACAGTAATCTGACTACACACCTGCCAACTAATTTTAGTGAGAAACTCTGGTTTGTCCAAGAGGACCTTTTATTAAGATTTACTGAAAGAGCCTATAGAAAAAAGCAAACCATGTATCTTCAAAGAAGTTACAGAGGATGTTTATGATAAGCTAATAAAGAGAGTATTCACCAGTGAAAACTATGATGCATGCATCGCAACATGTTGAACTGTGATGTAGTATAAGGTAACAAGATAGGTAAAACACAATTCTGCCAGAAAGGAGTTGTACAGAAAAGAGGTACTGCATGTAATTTGCTACTACAACACAATTAATACTTTTTAGATTCTTAGTACTGTCAAAGCTGTACTAGTGGCCTCAAGAGGCCATGAGGCTCCTGCTACCATATGTACCCTCAAGAACAACCCAGCAACACTATGCTTAGTTTTTCAGTATTTCTAAAATATGAGCATCTTAGTGCTGCAATGGTGCCATCTTAAATTAACAACTATTATCATTTTAATTGCAATTATTTTGTAAAGTTGTTGTAATTTCCTAGTTCAGATAGCAAATGTCTTGTTTTGGAAGGAGACCCATAAAATTCTTCTGGTTAGTTGACAATTTACACATACAGTATAAGATGGTCTTAATGGTGACTCACCTTGCTGAGAATAATTTCTGGGGCCAGATATTCTGGGGTGCCACACAGTGTCCAGGTCCGCCCCTTTACACGTTTGGCAAAGCCAAAGTCTGTTACCTTACATAGAAAAAAAGCACTGATGAATAATGAGGAATAGAGTGACAGCGAAAGCTTAGAACAGATAAGACATTCTCAATCAGAGAGCGAACCTGACTGAGCATCACCACATCAAAGGCAGGAAGGAAGGATAAAAAGATGGGGGGGGGGANAGAGAGAGAGAGAGAGAGAGAGAGAGAGAAAGAGCATACTGTATCGGGGCAAAGCTATCGTATTTGTTATTTCAAAGGTTGTTATTTCAAAGTTCAACACTAGAGGGCAGCAGAGTCCTTGCAGTAGTCCAGCACTATTTAGCTCAAGATACTTCTGCAAATAATATACTGTACACCCTAAGTTATATTGTACCACAATAGTTACAACACAATAGTTGTACTTGTATGGTCATAGTGCTGCTCATGAGAGCTGATTAAAGTTATGACTGAGACGAGCACTGATTTCATAAAGGGAATTCAAACTTTTTTTTAACATGAGTCATATTTCTATAGTTTTGTTCATTATTCATATTTTTTAGGATGCATTTTACTTATCAGCTTCACAGCAGAGACATGTGTGGCAATACAACTACACGTTAGAGCCCACAGTGTATTGTAACACAAGCAGATCACAAAGTAACACACAAAGCAGTACAGTTATGAGCTACTTATTTGGAAGGGAACATACCAAAACTTCAATGCTAAGTTAATACAGAGCTAAGTTAAACCAAAAGAAAGCTTTGATAATAATTTATAACATTCACTTTACTTTCACTTCCAAATAAGTGGTTTAAAAAATTAGGGTAAAGTCTATTTTTTTTTCAAATGTGTTTTATCTGCTCACAATGTTTTAAAAAACACTTGAAACTCTTTGTACAAATGTGCTGTAGATCACTGACATCAGGTTGTGACAAGCTGAATCTGATTGTTGGCAGAAGCCTCCATATTTTCTTCAAAAGTGCCTCCATGCAGACCATCTAATTTTGCCAGACTTATCCAACTTAAGAAAAAGTCTTGCTCACTGCTTTTTTTTTTTTTTTTTNCACACACACACACACACACACACACACACACACACACACACACACACACACACACACACACTAGTCTGAGCATAGTGTATGCATTCCAAAACTCAGTGTCTCTTTCATTTCACCATCATTTCCTGATGTTTAAAAAACATGCAGTGAGGATGAGCTGTTTGTGCACTAATGCAGGTAGAAGCAGTATGGTTTGCTACCTGCAGCCATACCTCTGATTTCCGCTCAAGTTAATGTTCACCTCAGGTGAACATGCTTAGGTCCACAAAATTTCATGGCAAATTCAATTAATTTCATTATAATTGAACTAAGGGGAGACAAACAGAGACAGGGAAGGAGAGAGACAAAGATGAAAAGGGAAAGATACAGACTCTCTCTCTCTCTCTCTCTTGGCTGCAGCCTGCCTCAATTCGTAAATGAGCGTTCATGGGAGAACCAACAGCACATTTTCCAATTAAGGGTGTGTGTACTTGCGTACCACTTATGTGCAGCCCTGGCTATATGATATGATGATGAGCTGTTTGAGAAATATAATACCAAGTGCACATCAATGTTTAAGCTCCAACTTTCAAACACTGCAACTGTCTTCACTCAGGTTTTTCATAAACTAAAGGAGTCATGTAGCACATTGGAATGCAGTGCATGGGGGCCTTAAAGTGTGCACTCCCAGAATACAAAGACCAATGCCACCTCTCTGTTTAGACAGGTGAAATCTCAGCAACCAATAAGGTAACAACAGAGTGACCTACCAACAAGTGCTAAAGTATTATATGCTGTTCAAAGAATCTCTATAAAATATGATTGGGTGCACCTATAAGACACGAGGATCTTATGTGTGAAAATAATACAGATAAAAGGAAATTATGTCAGCTTTGTTAGCGTTAATTAGCTTAAATGCTATATAGCATTATGCAAGGATAAAATTAATCTGTATGATTATTTACCTGTATGTAGCCCTGTTGGTCTATGAGCAGGTTTTCAGGTTTCAGGTCTCTGTAGATCAGGTCCAAAGCATGCAGGTACTCAAAGGTCAGAACGATTTGAGCAGCGTAGAACCGAGCGTGAGGCTCACTGCACAAACACATGCACAGAAACACAGGGAGATGGACAAAAAGAGAGAAGAGAAGAGAAGAGAAGAGAAGAGAAGAGAAGAGAAGAGAAGAGAAGAGAAGAGACCTTTATTTAGCTGAAGAGAATAAAGCTGAACTGAACAGAATATAACAGAGGTAAGCAGAGCTAAACAGGGCAGAACAAAATGTCTCTGTGCTGTAACTTCACTGCATATAGACACTAACCTAAATCTGCCAATTCTCCGTAGATGGGAGAACATCTCTCCACCTGGTACATATTCCATCACCATGTACAGGTTAGTATTGTCCTGGGAAACACAGAGGAATTGTTAGTGGCACACATAAATTCAGCACATGCACATAGGCATACACACATGCATACACACAGACACACATACATAGGTTGGAGAATAATGAAATCATGGAACTGGACTGAAAAGTGAGAAACTGTAGTTTGCTGGGCAATATCAATTACCTCCCCCAAGAAAAGTAGTTTGTTATTACTTGTTGCACACCATCCAACAATTCTGCTAGGTTTAATTGCATTCAGTTACTTTACTGCCTAAAGTTAGAACATTAAAAATACAGCCTACAGCATTACAGTCTGATTTGTCAAGTTGTATTCACCATTTTGTTGGCTCATTCATGTGCGTTTTACATGTAATTTTGTATTTCTGATATAACTTGAAGGCAGAATAAGATGAACTTGTTTTGGATAATGTTCCAGCTAAAATTTTAAAGAGACTTAAGAATACAAATCAATATTGTTATGTCAGGAATTGTGATTGTGACTGTAAATATGATTACTGAATAGAACAATAATGTCCTGTTTGATGCCATTACAGTAAAAATGCTGTGTGTTATCAGTGTTTTCACACAGGTTAAGAGGTGGTCGACCCCGAGGTGGGCTTGGTCTGTACTGAATGCACACGACACCTAATAAGTGTACATGAATGCATCATTCTGGCACATTTCTAAATTAATCTGTGCTTTCACCTGCATTTCCACACACACTTTGGAAAGAAATACCAAAAACCTTTCTAGGGTAGAGACAAATCTCTTTGAATGGGCTTTTCAAAAAAATTCTGTGTATGGGATGGGAGGAATCTCATTCATCCCAAACACACACAATTTAAAATCCTCTGTACCTTAAAGGAGTACTCTACTCGCACCAGAAAAGGAAAGCTGACAGCCTGTAGAATCCTCTTCTCATTCAGAGTGTGCTCTATCTGCTTGAGCTTCACCACCTGAAGGAGAAAGATAGAGGCCACTGATGACTTGGTCTACAAAAAAATTTTCATGTTTTTTGATTTTAAAAAGCCCTCAATTAAATCTGACATGAAGATCTTCTAAAAACTTTTTGTTTTGTTTTTTTTATCAACACAGATCAACAGTCATCAGCCTGATTATTTTCTTTGCAGATGATCTAATCCTGATCTCACCGACCACACATGACCAGCAGCCTTAATAATGTTGAACAAAATATGGTCACAGTACTGATAACACAATATTATTAAAACAAAACACATATCGAAGTTAACAAATACAAGTGCACATATTGACATAGTGTTTATATTAAGACTAAGAAATAAACACATTTTATCTGATTACAAAAACTTTCATGAGAAGACTAGAAGAATATACAATTCAGTTAAAGTATGGAAAGACATGTTCAAATCTATCTTAAAATATATGATTTTATCATTGTGATATTACTCTATGGTAGCAAGATGGTACAGGGCAATAACATGATAAATTTTGAAAAACTGGAACAGACAACAGACTGGACGGTTCAAATAAACTGGAATTTGCATGCAGAACTTCATTGTTTTCCTTCATACATCCAAAAATAGAAAATTTCTGAGAACAGACTTTATAACCCAAACCTAGAAAGTGAAAAGGTAAGTGTTCAAAACTGTGAATATCGCAGGACATAAGAGTGACCTTCAAGAATGACACACTTGTCTTGTCAAGTATGCTGAAAATTCACAATACATATATTCCCTGATTTTAAACCATAAATATCCAAAATGTGTATTTTCTAAAAATGCCTTTAATTTTAGAAGGGGAAGATGAATGTGTTGAGTTAGCTAAAGATTCAGATTACAACGTCACTGCCTCACTGAAAGAATCAGAACTAAAACTGTGCCATTCACTTGATGTTGTGGTCCAAAATCCCCACCTATGACACATTTTAACCCTTCATCCCACTGTGACCTTTGAACCTTTGACCCATGCTGACCTTCTGCTTGTTGAGGATCTTCATCGCATAATGCTGTCCCGTTTCTTTGTGCCTCACCAGCATAACACGGCCAAATGAGCCCGTGCCCAGAGTTTTCAACCTCTCAAACTGCTCTAGGCAGGCAGTGTTCTGAACACAGAAAGAGAAGAGTTAGTTGGGTTTTGTGTAAATAAGATGCTGAGGTCTAAAGCTGTGAAGTGGAAATTTATTGCGTATTTTCTAATGATGACTATGTCTGTTTCAAATTTATGTACAGTTGCTATATTATATATGTGTGAGCATGTGTGTACATGCACGTTTACTATTTATATAATTAATAGTAATAGTAATGACATGTGCATGCAGTATATTCTATTTTCTCTTTATAAATACTGCATTTACACCACAAAATTCTTCATTTTGACTGGCTGGCTTATGTACAGTATAAGCAGACACCTGTAATGCAGGTGATTGCTGTTCTGAAGTAATGCACACCGTTACACTATGGTTATACACAGCAACAGCACTGACATTTCTACACAAAAATTTAGTTAAGAGACTTTGTTGAAGCTAATATCTATACTTAGACCAACACAAAACAATTGTATTTCTGTATTTAATAACATCAGCTTGTTAAACCAATTAAAAATTTTGACTTATTAGAACCATGCAAAGTACTTCTGGAATCCTCTATGAGCTATTTGTTGTTTAGCTACATGTTTCCTGGTACCAAGCAAGCAAAAGGAATACTACGGCAGCAAGTATATTCCATAATCTTTTTGATTAAAAAAAAAAAAAAAGTAAGGTCAAAAATTTGTCATATAAAATAAATGAATGAAACGAATGACTGATGATTTTTAATTTGGTGACATGGCAGTTTATTGGCAAGTGGCTATGGGTTTATAGGACCATACAGGTAATTTTGCATGTTTGAGGTCAATATTTGGTAAAATAACACCAAAACTAAAATATGGTTTTATGTTTTGGAAAATGGTTGGTAGTAACGCAATGTGTATGCAGGTAATATTTAGTGGGCTCAAACGTGCAAGATCACAAGTACAGTCCTTTACGTAACAATAATCTTCCAGACATGTTCCACGATCGATGATACATATGCAGATATACTGTATATCCTGCTGAGTTAAACTACAATATGCATAAACAAAACTATTCACAGTGTATCTTAGTGTATCTTAGCACACAGTGACCTGCTGACGGCTGCACAATGTGCACAATAAACCTTTTTGTCCAAACTTTATTTCATACTAGCAATATGTGACATTGCAAAATGCAGTGACATGTTAACTTGGACTTCGTGATAAATAAAATAAATGAAAATGTAACATTGACTATTGATATTTTTAAACTGCATGTATGGTCTTTCCTCAGAGGCAAAATAATTTAGGCAGCGTTCTAAAGACAAAAGCAATCGGTTGCTTTGAAAAAGATGCCTAAACGATTGACAGGAAACTGCTACCTGCTGCCTCATAGAGCAAAGTACAAGCACACACTGACCTGTGCAGGATTCTCCCATTTCTTGAGGAAGTCCTCTTTGGCTTTAGCAAGGAACTCTTTGACTGGAAAAGAAAATCATCACGATGTTTACAAAAGAAAAGCTTTGTGTGTGTGTGATCTCAATATTTTTGTGGGATAAATTCTGGATAGCTGAATGTTATGCTTGAGCTTAACCAAATAAATAAATAAAAACAGTATTTACTGTGTAGCATAGTTACTATTGTCTACATTTTTTAATTTTCTAGATATTTGAAACATATGCTGTTTGTACAGTTCCCTTTTTAAAGATAATTTCTGGACTTCCTTTGACAGATATACAAAGAAGGAGGAAAAATCAAGAGACACTGTCAAGAGACAATGAGGACATGTATGACAAAGCTCCCAGGCTGCTTCCAAACACAGGTGCTGAGGTCACCTGGTCCACTAATATGACCAATTAAAGTGTTCCATATTTTAAGAATTGTTTTTCGTTTTTGTTTTCTGCTATGAAAATGAGCAGGAGCAAATTGCTTCTGTAATATTTAAACAGGTCTCAAACAGGTCAAGGGTCCAAATCCCAGCACTAGCATAGAATATATGGCCAAATATGCTCTTGCCTTTGAGCAAGGCGGTAAACTCTCAGCTGCTCAAGTGGAACTGCTTGGTCAGTAGCCAGTGATGGAGGAGATGTGGTACCGGGCCAGATGTGGGTGTAGGACGATGTATGATATGGTTGAACGATTAAGCAATGTAATATTGCATGCAATTTGAAATTTTTAAATTGCAAGAGCTATGGCCTTCATTCTGCAATTAATGCTGCAACAGTTTATTAATTAACCAATTAGTGAATAGACAGAATTAATCCACATCTATTTTTTTTTTTAAATTAGTGATTTCAGCCATTTATGAAGCAGGTGAATAGATCAATGACAAGTAGCCCAAATTCTGGTAGCCAGCATGTGTGAGGCAATATGTGACTTCAGACACACAGATGTACAGTACATGAAAAATATAAGAATTTTGTAAGACACATTGAGGACATTAAGCAATATCACAAACCTTGATCAATATTTAAGTCTCAATCACAATATTTGTCACAAAAATCACAATTACATATTTCACCCAAATCATTCAGGGGTACACACAGTGCAAGTTATTTCAAATTAAATGCACTCCTATTGCCATCCAATGTATTTTTGAAGATACTGGCTGAAAAAGACATCTGATTAAGAAAACACTTTCAGCGAAGATCTGCATACACTGAAATTAACCGTGTGTTTAAGGTACATCGTAATATAGTGTCCATATTGTCCAGGCAGGTTGACTCTGAAATACATCTTTACACACATGCTCTTGAGAAAGAGGCTGAATTGCTGGATACTGGAATGAAACATTCATCTATTCTCCAACACACCACATAGTAAAAACAAAAGCCTCTAGTAAATAACAACTCTGGACTGATCCAGCATCTCTGACATCAGCATACTCTCAAGCTTCTGCACAACACAGATCTTGCATAATGGAAATTTTACAGCAGTCACAAACAGCCACTCTTTGGCTTTGTGAGACCACCTCCAACAACTTTTCTTTCTTTGCTTTTTTACATGTCCGCACGCAGATTAATTTCTCGTCACCCACACACATTTTCAGAAGCATTTCTGCCCAAAGCAGTGGAGTAACAGAATGTTTTGAAAATTTCTGACACAGATTGTTGTCATCGCGCCAGTATCTCTGAGTGCAGAAGATGCCAAATGCTAGCAGCTTACACTTGCTGTTTTAGCCAGACTGTGGAGCTCATAGTGGATTTGTCAGCTGCACTTGTAGCTCCATCCTCCCATAACATCAGCTGGACCCGAGTCAAAAAATATAAAAACTGAGCACCTGAGGTTCATTTAAAGAGCAGACATACAAATATATGTGTGCTGCTGTATTTAAACTGACTACAATTAGATTCTTTGCATCTTGAACGGCACAAACTGATTCCTGAGTAATATGGATCAACTATCAATTAGGAAAGCAAGACCATCTACCAACATGTCTCTACTTGACAGTTTATGGTATATAATGCGAACACATTATTGTATATTTGATGTTTGGAAGCTGTAACACAGGACTTAAGATTGATGTGTACTGATGTGTACCCACCGCTTTCCATCTCGCTGCCTTTCCTGGCCGTGGGCGCGTTGCCCATGATGTCAACGGGCGATCCGTGGCTCGCTGGCCGCCCTGCAGCCTCCACAAGCCAATCCAATCTCGATTAGGTCCGAACGATATTTCCGAAAGCAGCTGACCCTAAGATCCTGATTTTTTAAAACTGCGACCGGATGCGGTGCCACGGCTAGAACGGACAGTGCAGCGTGCTCACCCGCTCCACGGTCATCAACAACCGTAGTCTAAATATGGAAAGAACCGAGCTCGAAAGCACACGGAGATGTCGAAGACCTCTTATCTTCCGCTGGGCTGCCAGGCCGAGCTCAACGCAGCTGGCCTGAACGCGGAAGATCCAGTCTTCTACTGTCCCTCCTTGCAGCCCCCGTCGAGCGAGGCCCCCCACCCC
>VXCM01005018.1:0-11827 GCA_014773175.1 Lucifuga dentata
TTTATTCGGGCTTGGGACCGGCACAAGGAGGACACTGGCTTGTGCCCCCTTGAGGCTGCATTATACGCACATCTATTATTAATCTTTTAAAAATACAAAACCTATGAAAAAAAATAGAAAATGCAAGCCTTCATTAGAATAATGTTAAATTTAGAGGCTGACCTGATATATTGGCAAACTGGTATGATTATCACAGATACTGTATATCAGTGTGTCTGTGTGTATCATTTAGCTTGATGGATGAGTGGTTCCTCCTCAGCAACCCCCTTCAAGTCCTGCAAACTGAGGTCTGCAGGACTTGAAGGGGGGTTGCTGAGGAGGTTTCAGAGGGCTCCAGCAAAACAAGGAACATTTTGAGGGCAAATTTAAAAAGCTGTTATGGGAATGTTTGTTCTGTCATCATAGCACAGCACTTTTGTGACACAAGTACAGCACGAGTGTCAGTATTCCAATCGAAACCAAACTCCATTGAAGAAAGTCTGACTTTTAATTTCTCTTACTTGTAGGTAAACCATCAAACCTCGTAGAACTTTACTAAACCAGCTTATGAATAAACAGATTCCGTTTTTCAATTCAGCAGACCGATTACTCTCCTAACAGTAAGGACTTAGTTTAAAGCTAAGCTTTCAGACTTACTTTGCCTGCTCTCTTCAGTCCTCGTACACGAGAGCCGCGATGGCAGTGTGGAGAGACAGTGAGCAAGAAAACTTTAAATAACCGATTTCTGAATGAAGTCTGGTGAAATGTTAATCAGTAGAATATAACGTTGCGTGCTCCAGGGTTTTACAATATCAGCTATACACATATATATGTGTGTTTGTGTAATGTGAGCCCTTTTTTTCTTGTTAAATCACCTAAAAATGTTAACCTTCCCTTACTTTGCTACCTTTGGCGAGCTAAGTACGAGCGCTAACGTCACTCACCGTAAACTTCTAACGCTTTCTCCTCCATCTTTCTGGTCCGCAGGGCATTACTGTTATCGACAAGTCCAGAAAACTGTAAAACTTTGTTGACAGTTAGAGATAAAAGGTTGGACACCGTTTCCATATTTTGGAAAGCGCCATAGCAGAGACCGTGGTTGACTTTGACAGAAGCAGGAACACTATCGCCTAGGCTTTTGCAGATGTGAAACCGCGTGGATAGTCTCAGCTACGGCCGTTAAGCTTTCAATCCGAACGTGACAAATGTTAGCAGATCTGCGTTACTTCAGCCAATCAGCGTCAATGTGTCACTTCCTGTATTTTGAGTTAAGGCTAACGCAATCAATCACTGAAGGAGCTGTAGACGGTTTTTTTTTTTCCTCTTTATTGATCCTCTGGAGTTTAAAATCATTTTACATTTTATCATTACAGGTTTCTTTTTACGTTTTATTTTTTCTTTTTTTGAAATTCTCTCATTTATTTTAATGATTCAAGTGCAGTTAAAATGGCTAATATTAGATATCTTATGTCTCTCTCACTCTCTCTCTCTCTCTCTCTCTCTCTCTCTCTNCTCTCACACACACACACACACACACACACACATTTTCTTGAATCTGTATTTTTTTTCCCTAAAGGATTTAGGGAAAATAATTTAAAAAAAAAGCAAATAAGAAACAAAATTCTAGAATACATTAATTAACGAACATATGAAAAAGAAATGTATTTTAAATCCACTCAGTCTTAATTGTTCCAATGTTTTCAAAGCTTTGTTTGTTATTTACAGGCTTTCGCAAGCCAAAATTTGTCATCATGTCTAGTAAAGACAAATAAAAGCTAAAGAGAGAGAGAGAGAGAGAGAGAGAGAGAGAGAGAGAGAGAGANTGTCTAGTAAAGACAAATAAAAGCTAAAGAGAGAGAGAGAGAGAGAGAGAGAGAGCAGGGCTAAATGATTGCATCGTGTATCTATTGGTCAGCCTGGATCAGCTGACAACATGAGACACGTGACTGTCTGGATGGCGCTGCTGTTTACATGATGGAAGAGAATTCGCAACTTTCTTTCATATGTAACGCTACATATACTCGTTTTAACATCATTTTGAGAAAATGACACCGCATTTAACTCGTCGCCCCTAACGTTTTATCAAATTTTGTCCGTTTTGAAGTTTCAAAATGCTAGGAGCGGCGGAGGGTCGGGAGAACAGCCCGATAGAGGTGTCTGTTATCCCCGAGAACCCGCACTGTGGAGCGGTAGCGGACATCCAGAAAGCCGAGCTGGCCCCCGGAGGCTCCCTGACCGCCTTTCTTAGGTTCCAGGGGAAGCTGGTGGTCTGGGACCCGGCAGACAGAGAGGCTCCGCCGGCCACAGTGGACGGCTGCTTCCGGGAGTGAGTTCCACAATCTGAGATCACTTTAATCTGCTACTGTTTTTATTATTAGGCTGACACAGCCCATCGATCCCTCAAGTACAATATCGATAACTAGACATAACAAAGATTACAAGAGTTGATTGATAAGTTTTGAGCCGAGCATAGAAATCTCTAACTCAGAGGTGTTGTAGTTATTTATTTTCCCAACATCATCTCCTTCCAACTCGGCGCAGTTCTGGTGGAGGGATTTAACCCAGTTTCAAGGAAATTCAAAAATAAAATTTCTCCAAAACTGATTGTGTGAGACCAAATCAGGTTAGTAGAGTGGGTGCTGAACTCGTTCAAAGCCACAGTTAATTTATAGCAGCCAGAAAAAACATAATCACTGCGCATTGGCCTGATATGCACAAGTTGCAAAGTCACTTAGCACAAATGAATGCAGATGAAGCGCAAAAACACTACAGGAGTTACATTATTTCCACACACAAAAAACACATTTGCACATTTCCTGTGTTGGGCTCAGAACTTATCAGTCAACCCTTGTATATAAAGGATGGAGTGAAATCTTTAATCTTTTCTTGTCTCCATTGTACATGTTATTGTGCCTATATGATGAAACATGTGGCTTGCAGAAGAACAAATCAACACACTGCATCAGTACAACAAGCAAGACTTTTCTTGTCTTGTCTCGTCTCATCTTGTCTTTTCTTGTCTCAGTTTTGGCTGGGAGGAGGCGTCCGCCCGTGGTCGGGGTCTCAGCAGCTTCAGGCTTCTTGCTGTTGGTTCTCAGCTTGACGTGAAGCTGCTGGAGGTGGAAGCAGTACGATCGGCCTCCGTCTCGCTGCTCTGCACCTCTGAGTGTCCTGCAGACGTTCTGTTGCAGACGCTCCGAGAAAAGGATGAGAGTGAGTATCATCATCATCATCCTCATCAGAGCAAATAGCAGAATTGTACAACAAATTGGGTGAGCATTCCTATGGAAGCCCAGAACTGATGTTCTATGATCTAGAGATTGATTAATAGATTATTTAAATTGATTTGTTTGTGTTGATCAGCTAACTGATTAGTAACAGTTCCTATGTAACAGTATTTATCCTGTGAACCTTGTGTGTGTGTGTGTGTGTGTGTGTATGTACAGGTGTGCGTGAGCTGCAGTCGTTGCNTGTGTGTGTGTGTGTGTGTGTGTGTGTGTGTGTGTGTATGTACAGGTGTGCGTGAGCTGCAGTCGTTGCGTGTGTTGTCGTTTGCAGCCGGCCGTTGTTGCCTGTTGCTGAATTGTGATTGGCTGCTGCAGCTGCAGTTGGGGGCGGAGCTGCAGACCGTTTCCTGCTGCAACATCCGGCCGAGTGGCAGCGGCACACACTCGTCCGTCCACGAGTGTGTGTGCGGAGGAAAGCTGTTCACACTCGGCAACACGGGACTCATCTGTATCCTCTACACACACAGCTGCTGTGACAAATTTTTTACAAACCTCTTACGAGTCAAGACAACAAATTTACTCTCATCTCCTGTTTTGTCTTGTCATGTCTCACCTCGTCTCTCCTTCCCTCTCACCTTTTGTTTTTTCCTCATCTCGTCTCAACTTATCTCATGTCCTGTTTTTTTTTCTTTTTTCCTCCATTATCTCATGTCCTATTTTGTCTCCTCGTTTCCTGTTTTGTGTCATCGTCTCTTGTTTTGTCTCCTCACATCTCCCATTTTGTCTCCTTGCATCTGCTGTTTTGTGTCCTCATCTCCTGTTTTATCTCCTAGTCTCTTGTTTCATCTCGTGTTTTGTCTTTTCTCGTGTTGTTTCAACTCATCTAGTTTTATCTCCTGTTTTGACTCTTTTTGTCTTGTCTTATGTCTCTTCATATGTCTCATCTCATTTTCTCTCCTCTCCTGTCTTCTCATCTCATTTCCTCTCCTCCCTTCTCAGCTCCTCTCATCCTTTCCTGTCTCCTCTCCTCTCCTCTCCTCTCCTCTCCTCTCCTCTCTCAGTAGACGGTCTTTTCTTTAACCTGACGTCTCAGCTGTGTATGATACAGGTGATGGCGGTCTGCTGGCCAGCGTGGACCTCCCCCTCTACCTGAGCTCTGTGTTAAGGGAGGAGGAGCCAGCCTCCTCCTCTTTCTCCTCCTCCTCCATCTCCTCCTCTTCTTCCTTCGTTCTCCTGCAGGTGTCAGCTGACCTCAGCACGGCTGTAGTCATCACTCAGTCTCATGGCGGCGTGGCCGTCGACCTCAACCACTACTTCAGGTACTGCTGTTTGTGTGTTTCTGTCACCATGAGAGACGAAATAAACCAAACATGACAGTCAACCTTCAATACCATTAAAAACTGTCCAAGAGAGCTGTATGGACGAGCTTTTTAGCTTTATATTGAAATATAGATTGATAAAAAAAAATGAAATAGAACTATTCCTCAATATTCTGGGGACTCCTAGGAGCCGTTTTTTTTTTCCCATGCCTTATGTTTTTAGCTCAGTCTTACACATATCTCAGACAAAACACTCAAAATTATTAAAATGTCAATAACTTGCAAGATGCATATTCCAAATTACTTGCAAATGTAAAACAGAGGCACATCTTCAATCATCGAGGATGAGAAGAAATAGATTCAAAAGTTTTTGCTTTCTTCTATATTCACCAAATGTAACAGAGCTCCTTGTTTAGAGTTTATATCTCAGAATAATCTCTCTCTCTCTCTCTCTCTCTCTGTCTGTCTGTCTGTCTCTCTCTCNTTTAGAGTTTATATCTCAGAATAATCTCTCTCTCTCTCTCTCTCTCTCTCTCTCTGTCTGTCTGTCTGTCTCTCTCTCTCTCTCTCTCTGTTCCAGGACTTATCCAGACCACTTGCTGTGTCAGGCCCCCCCTGTCCGTCCTCCTCTCCGGCCCCAGCACCCAAAAGACCAGGACAGCCTGTTTAGCTCCAACTTCAATCTCACCGCCCTCGGATCGACGTTCAGCGCTGACCGGTAAGCTGCTGACCACACACACACACACACACACACACACACACACACACACACAAAGATCATCTCAGGTTATCGTAGGGTAGGAATGTATGATCTCTTTGAGGTGTTTTAGATTAGATCCATGGAGGAAAGTGTACCACTTAATCTGAACTAAACCACATTGGTGAAAATGCCTCGTGCCTGCTGGTTATGTTCATGTAAATTATGGGCTAAAATATGAGCTTTAATCTATATCTCTGTTACCTTAAATTCATAATGTGAGTTTATTTGAACCTCCAGCTCCTGGGAAGCGCGACTGGCCTGCATCTACAGCCGAGCCCAGCAGGATGCGGCTCCTTCTGCCTCCGTTCCCGAGTCTGCTGGGACTTCCTGGTTCTCCTCACTCCCTCAGCTGGAGTCCCACCAGACTCTGTCCACAGCCTGGCTCTCCCACAGCAGAGCGCCCCCTGGTGGAGCCACCATCTCTTTCTCGGTCCCCGAGTCATGTGCTCCATCTCTTCTCACCGTCACCGAGTTCTCCGCCCTGCTGACTTTCGTCTCCCCTGGCAACAGCCAGACCACGTTGGCCTTCTGGGACTTTGAGTCTGGGAGCGTGAGTTATCACAGGGTGAAGGGAGAGGCGGCACCAGTTCAGTGCTGTGGAGAACGACAGGAAAGACTGCTTCTGAAGAGTAAGATGCTACTACTCCACAGCAGGCTTTTATTTTATGTCCAGGGGAGGGGACATGTCTCAACTGATATCAATTACTTCAATTAATGCAGAAAAGTAGCAGATTTTATTTTCAGCCAAATTCATATCTGGGAACTCGTTCTCCTTCCCTCTCCAGAGTCAGGCGTGTTCCAGGTCTTGTTCTCGGTTTCTCAGCAGGACTTACTCAGCAGGTTGATGTTGTTTGGCAGCGCAGCCACAGTAGATGCAGTCTGTCATCTAAACAGCTGGGGGCGCTGTTCTATCCCCATTCACGCCCTGCAGGTAGGAGTCTTCTGGACTAATGACGCATGGAGCATTTGTATGTACAAGTTCTTATTATAGACCTATGTCATTATTCACTATTAAAAGGTTGATTGATAAGTTCTGAGCCTATTCTAGAAATAAACTTCCTTATTTTTGAAAATAATGTCCTTCCAATCTGACACATTTCTGCCAGTAGTGCTAGAGGATTTTATCCCAGATTCATAGGTTTTCAACGCCCTGATGACCTCTTTATGTTATCGGGAAACATGTCTCTGCTGTTTTTGTGATCTGCAGGCTGGGCTGAAGAATCGGCAGCTGGACACGGTGGATTTTTACCTGAAGAGTAAAGAAAACGTGCTGAGTGTGTCCTCAGACCAGCCCGCATCCACGCTGAGAGACGGTAAGAAAAGAGTCTGTCAGGTTCACCAAAATTTCTGCAAAACTGGTTGTAACTGTAGTTTATTCTTATCAAATTAGGCGTCTAAATTTTAAGTGATAAAACCTATAAACCGATATTTTTCGGCTGGGAGTGTCAGCGTCTCCCACACTGTAAAAGGTTGCCCAGATGAAAAAAAGATAACGTGTGGTTGAGTTATTACTGCACGGTAAAAACAACTTAATTACAAAATTTTAAAAAACTACTCTTATGGCCCATAAATGTTTGAAATCAATCTGTAAAGCCTTTTTATAAAACAATTTATTGTTGATTACAACAAACAAAGCACAACACACTTGCACAAGAATGCTTCCACCAGCCTCCAACTTTTTTCAAAGCAGTTACCGTAAAGTTTAGAACAAGTGTGCAATCAATTTGTAGGTGTGGCTACCTAATCTATGGTCACATCATGTTTATAATTACATCGTTTCCACACATTAATAATGAGTGGCCACAGGATATTATCTCATTCGTGTATATTAGTAGCTCGTGGACATATGTCATATTTTTTGTAGAGATGTTACATGAGGAACTGAGGCTTCAAAGTGTGTGTTGAGTAGTCAAGGAAGTTTTCCGCAAAGCACGTGTCAAGGCATGTTTCATTTTAGACGAATGATAAAATCGATGACCTTGTTACTCTCCCGTACCACGTGACTGATTTGGGAAGTGCTTCGTAACTCGCCGCGAGACTTGTCTTGTGTGTGTATAACACCATTGAAAATGATGACAATGTCTTACCATATTTGGTTAAGAATATCGGTGGTCATTTGGCATCAATTTACAACATTTTCACTACTAACTTATTATAAAAATATTGAACTACACATTTAATCCTCTACTTATGAGGGGGTTGTGTTCATGTTTTGAATGGTCATTTCTGTATTCTGCCCAGGAAAGACAAAAAAAAAATCACACATGAGCTTCATGGCTTTAGTTTTCAGCACATTACATCATAACAGCTGTGATGAAAGCTGCGTTTGGGTCTGGTGTGTGTGTTAATGTGTGTGTGTGTTTACCTGCAGGTGTTGAGGAGTTGTGTCCTGCGTTGGATCTTCTGTGTTCGGCTGTCAGAGACTCAAACAGTGAAGCTCAGAGTCGACAATTCTCTGAGCAGCTGCTGAACGTCACCATGAGCTTCATCAACACACAGATACGCTCCATGCTGTCCAACACACACTGTGAGGCCACACACACACACACACACACACACACACACACACACACACACACACACACGCACACACACCTCTTTAATGTCCAACACACATGCACACACAGCTCTGTCCTGTCCAACAACATACTGTAAGACAACACACACACAAACCTCTGTACTATCAATGCACAATGTAAGATAAAACACACACACACACACCTCCGTCCTGTCCAACACACATCATAAGACAACATTCACACACACACACACACCTCTTTAATGTCCAACACACATCGTAAGACAACACTCACACACATGCACACACACACACAAACCTCTGTCATGTCCGTCACACAGTAAAACAATACACACTTGTGTCAGGTTTCTGAGTGCTGAAGCCATTTTGTGTGTGTGTGTGTGTGTGTGTGTGTGTGTGTGTGTGTGTGTGTGTGTGTAGATGGGGACGTTGGCGTGCTGAGCTGTGTGGACGTTCTGGACCGATACGTCTCTGAGCTGAGGAGCTTCATGAAGAGATTCCCCTGGCCAGCAGGGGGAGACACCTCCCACACCCACACTGCTGCTCAGCAGGAGGCACACANTTCTGGACCGATACGTCTCTGAGCTGAGGAGCTTCATGAAGAGATTCCCCTGGCCAGCAGGGGGAGACACCTCCCACACCCACACTGCTGCTCAGCAGGAGGCACACAGAGAGGATGAGTGGGACCTGCTGCCTGCAGAGGTGACGACAGGAGAGCGCGCACACACACACACACACACACACACACACACACACAAATATACTTTGGTTCACATTTATTATGTTTTTCCTCCCACTTTTGGTAAAAAGCAAATATCTACTGGCTGAATTTCCACAAAATCTGCTATGAATGTTCATGATCCTCAGAGCAGAAAGATCTCTGTGACCTTTGACCTGGTCATGCCATCAAGATGAGACATTTTCACTATGCAGCAAGAAATACCAAAGTCTGACAGACAGCAGCCCTAAAATGAGATTCTGCTTTCCAGATGATGAACGTTTGAAACTCCCTGAGTTTCCATCGATCCAGCTGCTCTTTTTTTTTTTTTTTTTANTTTTTTTTTTTTTTTTTACACGAGAAATCTGTTTCTGAATTTTCTCAACTAGAAAGTAGCTTTTAGCAGCTGCTAACTTCACATTATAGTTTTTACTAACACTTCAGTTTTCTACGATGGCGTATTAGGGAATTATAAGACAGAAAAAAAACAAGGGGGGCATTATTTTGAGTTTTAAAACTTGCAAATTTTTGAGTTTAAACTGGCAAATTTATGAGTTTTTTTGCAAGACTTGACCTCATTAAATTCTACGTTACCATCGGATTCAGCAATAAAGAAATACTTGTGCTTTTGCAGCAAAATCATCAAATTATCATAAGCATACCGACTTTTAAAACCAGCAAATTTTTGAGTTTTAAAACTCGCAAATTTGCGAAATAATGCCCCCTTGTTTTTGTTTTTTTTTTCCCTGATACGCCGTCATACTTTTCTGGTTTTAATGTTTCAGTGTATTTTTTTGTGTCTTCATTTTCTGATCTGCAAATTGTGTCATGTAAGTGTGATTTGACTCTGTTTGTGTGTGTGTGCGTGTGTGTGTGTGTGCATGCTGCAGGAAGTGGTCCGTCAGGCCATCCTGACCAATCAGATGCCCAGAGCCCAGGTAGTGCTGCGGGGGCGGGACAGGCCGGAGCAGCGGCTACACTCTCTGAGGATGGAGGGTCTGCGTCAGGTTTTCTCCTGCCTACAGAGGAGAGACCTGCAGACAGCCAACACGCTGCTCACCAACATGGTGAGAAAACGGCGCCGTAGAGATCTGCCGATACTCATATTTAACGCTTAAAGGAACATACCAGCATGTTTGAGCCCAGTTTGTAATTTATAACATATTTATTTATACTGGGACAATGCACATTAATGAACAATCAATGTGTAAATATGCCAGATTTAGCTACGGTTGACTAATTTTCATGATTTCAAGATGCTAATCTACCTGCAATATAAAAAGATTTAAAACATGATACATTACAAAAAAAAGAACAAATTCAAAAGACTTACAATTAAAAACACACACACATTCATTGGTCACCCTCAAAATCATCATTAAAATATCTTTCTAATCGATAAATACAAGCCACTTATATGTTACATAATTGACAACCATTTCCCTAAACATATTACTGGAGTGGTACATTTAGATTGTTTTTCCTACCTTCCAGACTCCCATTGGTTTCAGTTCTTTCCGGTATGCTATAGAAATCAACTTGTAGAGATTTGAAACATGTATGTTATAAGTAATCCATCACAGCCAAGTTTTTTTGTTGAAATAATTTTATCCAACACGAAGCTGCACAGAAGACGATGTGTGTCTCCGCCAGGACACGCAGTCCCAGGAGAAGACAGTCTCACCAAGAAATTAAAATGACCATGCATTCTGCATCGTGCATATGTGTTGGAAGGCAAAACATTGAATTTTAAGGTGTGTGTATCACCTGAACATAGCATTTATGGAAAAATTTTAATTGACCGTGACTTCATAAGGCCGTGTAATGATTAGCAGGAGAAACATTGATTTTTAAGGTGGGTGTATCACTTGAATATTTAATTTTGAAAGATTAAGAGATTTTGCAAAATATCAGGAAAGCGAAATATGGTTTTATCCTTTGGGAAATGATTGTCAGTAACTTAACATGTATGAAAACTGAATATTATTAGGCTCAAACAAGCAGAATGGGTGGTTTGGTCCTTTAAATTATATAAAAGATGGACAGTCAGAGAATCAGAGAATGAGACTTTCTCTCTCTGAGGTTAATCAAAAAAAAAGAGAGATAGAAAAATCTCTTATAGAAGATCCCAGTTATAATCTCAAAAGGATTCCTCAGCAGTGTTGAACATTATTACAGCAGAAGAGTTAAAATGACCAAAGCCTTTTATGATTATGGTCATATGTTCTGTTTTTTCAGGGTTTCAACGTAAAAAAACAGCTCCACAGTATCTGCCTCTACACCAACGACAAGGACCTCAGGGAGTTTGTGGTGAGTCTGGTGTTTTATCACACATAACTTTGATGAATAATTCTTGAGATGTTTTTACATATTAGCTGAATTCTTTTTAGCTCAAGATGGACAAACTAGGCTGGCAGGAAGTGATTATGTCCTTTGCTGGCTGCTGTTGTGACTGTGGCTTTGAATTAGTTCAGTCCTGATTTGGTCCCTTAGATTGGGACGTCTTCCCAAATATGAAAAGGGCCGTTTGGCTACAGATGATGTTTTTGTTTTTTTCTTTTTTTTTAAAAATAAAATCCCTCCAGCATTGTTGGCAGAAGTGTGACAAGTTGGAATGTTGGCGATGGGAAATAGATAATAGCACATCTGAATTGTTCTGTCCTGGGCTCAAAACTTATCAATCATGCTTTTTTCTCTTCTTTTTTTTTTTTTTTTTTTNTTTTTTTTTTTGTTTTTTGCTTGACATCAAGGGTGGATCTAGGGTTAGTGGACATCCAGGTCTTAGCCCAGACCTTAGCCCATTTCAAAGCTATTTTAAATCTACCAGAGCTAAATATATATTTTGAGAAATGCTTAAGAAATGTAACAAGTCATGTTACGTCTTTTAAAAAGTTATATGAAGTTTAAAATCTTTTAAAACGAAAGCCTTTACAATGATCTAAACCAGGGTGTCACACTCAATCACAGAGGGGGCCAAAATTAAAAATTTGGTCCAAGTCGTGGGCCAAACAGGGTCAGCCTTTATAGCTTGATTTCAGTCACATGGTTTTTAGCCGAATATAAAAGATTGATATATTAAAAAATATATTTGTGTGATGGCAGAGAGCCGTGCTGCATGGCCAAAACAGACTTCAGCATCGTC
This sequence comes from Lucifuga dentata, assembly GCA_014773175.1. Taxonomy (NCBI): domain Eukaryota; kingdom Metazoa; phylum Chordata; class Actinopteri; order Ophidiiformes; family Bythitidae; genus Lucifuga; species Lucifuga dentata. Next base: position 11,685 of record VXCM01005018.1, read on the forward strand.
AATGCTGCACAACTGCTGCTTACATCAGATAGGATGGAGCCGGCAAGCGCAGCGGAATGACAGCGCTGATCAGGCAGAAAGCTCCGACAAAGTTACCACACGTTACATGATGCGTTACGAAGCAGTCATTTTGTTTCAGGGGC